>CAUYQV010047860.1:0-16195 GCA_963574575.1 Galagoides demidoff
TTTTTTTTTCTTGCTAATACGTGTGAGTTCTCTGTGGATTCTGGCTATTAAATCTTCGTCAGAGACATGACCAGCAAATATCTTCTCTCATTCTGAGGGCTGTCTACTTGCTTTATTTACTGTGTTCTTGGCTGTGCAGAAACTTTTTAAGTTTGATCAGGTCCCAAAAGTGTATTTTTGACATTGCTTCAATTGCCCGAGGAGTCCTCCTCATAAAATTTTCGCCCAAGTCCATTTCTTCAAGTGTTTTCCCTATAATTTCTTCTATTATTTTCATAGTTTTATGTCTTAAGTTTTTTTTTTTATTTTTTTTGAGACAGAGCCTCAAGCTATCCCCCTGGGTAGAGTGCCATGGCATCTCAGCTCATAGCAACCTCCAACTCCTGGGCTCAAGCGAGTCTCCCGCCTCAGCCTCCCAAGTAGCTGGGACCACAGGCGCCCGCCACAACGCCCAGCCATTTTTTGGTTGCAGCCATCATTGTTGTTTGGTGGGCCCGGGCTGGAGATTCTAACCTGCCACCTTAGGTGTACGTGGCTGGCACCTTAGCCGATTGAGCCACAGGCGCCGAGCCAGCCTCAAACTCTTGAGCTTAAATGATTCTCTTGCCTCAGCCTCCCAAGTAGCTGGCACTACAGGCGCCTGCCACAATGCCCGGCTGTTTTTTTGGTTGCAGTTGTCATTGTTGTTTTAGCTGGCCCAGGCCGGGCTTGAACCTGCCAGCCTCCATATATGTGGTCAGCACCCTACCTACTGAGCTACGAGCACTGCCAAGGGATGAAATTTTTTGTTGGAGTTGAGTTTCACCTTTATTGCTTTGCGATCTAAGATACAAAGTATAATGTCAGTTCTTTTCATTTTGTTGATGTTTGGTTTGTGTCCTAGGATATGATTAATTTTGGAGTATGTTCCATTGGCTAATAACAAGAATGTATATTTCTTAGCTTTGGAAAGGTGTATTCTGTGTGTATCTATTAAGCCCATTTGTTCTAGGATCACATTTAAGTCCCTTGAGTATATGTTTAGTTTCCGTTTAGAGGATCTATCCAGTTCTGCCAGAGGGGTATTAAAGTTCCCAGTTATAATGGTGTTATAGCATATCATATTGTTCAGACCAATCAAGGTCTGTATCATAAATCTGAGAGCATTTAACTTGGGTACATACATATTTAGAATTGAAAATGACCTTTTTTTTTTAAGACAGAGTCTCACTTTCTTGCCCCCAGTAGAGTACCGTGGTGGCATAGCTCATAGCAACCTCAAACTCTTGGGCACTAGAGATCCTCTTTCCTCATCCTCCCAAGTACCTGGGACTATAGACACCTGACACAGCACCTGGCTCTCGCTCTTGCTCAGGCTAGTCTTGAACTTGTGAACTCAAGCAATCCACCCACCTCAGCCTTCCATAGTACTGGGATTATAGGTGTGAACCATAGCACCTGACCCTCGACATGTCCTTTCGATGTTTTGTTCCTTTGACCAGTATTAAGTGACTGTTTTTGTTTGTTTGTTTTGTTTTGTTTTGTTTTTATTTGGAGACGGTCTCAAGCTGTTGCCGTGGGTAGGGTGCCGTGGCATTATAGCTCACGGTAACTTCCAGTTCTTGGGCTCAAGCCATCTTCTTGCCTCAGTTTTTCTATTTTTAGTAGAGACAGTGTCTTGCTTTTTGCTCAGGCTGGTCTCGAACTCGTGAGCTCAAGCAATCCATCTGCCTCAGCCTCCCAGAGTGCTAGGATTACAAGAGTGATCCCCTGCGCTCAGCCTCTGTTTTTTTTCTTTAATCTTTGTCTTTCTTATCTGAAAATAAGATGGCAACCCCTCTTTTCTTTAGAAGTCCATTTGCCTGAATTTTTTTTTTTTTTTTTGAGACAGAGTCTTTACTTTCTTGTCCCCAGTAGAATGCTGTAGCATCATAGCTCACAACAACTTCAAACTCTTGGACTCAAGTGATTCTCTTGCCTCAGACTCCCAAGTAGCTGGGACTACAGATGCCTACCACAGCGTCTATTTTTGGAGATAGGGTCTTGCTCTTGCTCAGACTGGCCTCCCAGAGTGCTAGGATTACAGGCGTGAGCCTCCGCACCCGGCCCTTAAGCTTGGTTTCTGTGTCCTTTGACATGTCCTCATAATTGACAGAGCATTTCTTACTGTCTGGAACATTATCTTTTACTTGCCCCGCCTCAGCTCTATAGTCAGGTATTTCTCCAAAGATCCCTGGATCCTTTTAGTGGAACATAGTTTTTAGAAAGCAAGATCTAGGTACTCACTGGACTTGTAGCTCCTGGAGATGTCAGTGCTTCTAGGCCTTTTCAACAAATAAAGCTAGGCTATATATGTACACACACATATACATATACAAAACTATTTCTGTGTATATAGTGTATATGTGACATATAATACATATATAAGATATGTGTATATTTTATATTATTACCATGTACTCATCTTCTTACAGTTTACCTTCTGCTGTAGGTACATAATAATTATACGTATCTTTTTACTTTTATTTTTTGAGATAGAGTCTCACTCTAACACTCTGGGGTTGAGTGCTGCTGTGGCATCATCATAGCTCACAGAAACCTCAAACTCTTGGGCTCAAGCGATCTTCATGCCTCAGCTTCCCAGGCAGCTGGGACTACAGATGCATGGCACTGTAGAAACTATTGTTTCCTAATAGGAAACTAAGTTTTCCTATTTCTAATAGAAATGGTGTTTCATTCTTGTTCCAGTTGGTCTCAGACTCCTGAGCTCAAGCCATCTACTTGCCTCGGCCTTCCAGAGTGCTAAGATTATAGACATGTAATCCTACACAATCCTTACAAACACTTCTGTGATTTGTATTCTGAAGATAAGCCAGGTTCAGCAAAAATATCAATAACTGCCCCAATTTTCCTGTTATTACATTGGAAACAATAGTCCACTAGAAGTTCTTATATTAACTTTCTGAAACATGGCACTAATTTTGTTTTCTGATTATAATACATACGTGTGTTTAACAAGAAAATAAAACACAAGTGGGAAAAACTTACCTACTACCCAAAGACAGGTACTACCCAAAACGGTACCCAGGTACCGTTTTGATGGATGCCCTTCTGGGCATTTTAAAAATTTATTTTCATTTTATTTGTTCATGTAAGTAGACATTCATTTTGTGATAATCAAAAAGGAATTTGACCAGCTGACATCTTAGGTAGCTGATTATTTTTACTCTCTTTTTTTTTTTTTTGGAGACAGTCTTGCTCTGTTGCCCGGGCTTTAGTGACGAGGCATCTTTGTAGCTGACAGCCTCAAATTCATGGCCTCAGCCTCCTGAATATCTGGGACTACAGGTGCTTACCTTCATGCCTAGCTAATTTTTTTTTCTTTTTTATTGTAAGATGGGGTCTCCTTATTCCCTAGGCTGATTGCGAACTCCTGGACTCCTCAATCTTCCCATTTTGTTCTCTCAAAGTGGTAGCATTACAGGCATGAGCCACTGTGCCCAGCCAGTTTTGTTTTGTTTTGTGAGACAGAGTCTTACTTTGTCACTCTCAGTAGAGTGCTGTGACATTATAGCTTACAGCAACCTCAAACACTTGAGTTCAAGTGATCTTGCCTCAGCCTCCCAAATAACTGGGACTATAGGTGCCTGCCACAACACTGGGTTATTTAGAGATGGGGGTCTCAAAGTTTCATAAATTAAACTGAAAGGTGTTATGCCGAGTGTGGCACACACCTGTAATCCCAGCACTTTGGGAGGCCAAGGTGGAAGGATTGCCTGAACTCACAAGTTTGAGACCAGCCTGAGCTAGAGCAAGACCCCATCTGTAAAAAAATAGCCAGGCATTGTGGCTGGCACCTACTTGGTCCCAGCTACTCAAGAGCTGAGGCAAGAGAATTGCTTGAACCCAGGAGTCTGAGGTTGCTGTGAGCTATGATGCCACGGCACTCTACCAGGGGCAACAAAGTGAGACTATGTCTCAAAATAAATAAACAAACTGAAAGTGTTTTTTCCCCCTAGTTTATCCTTTTAAGTGTTTATAACCATAGCTTTTGTTTCCAATTATTTTCTTAAAAGTCAAGATACATCTGAAAAATCTCAGGATTGTGACATACAATTTAAAGCAAAACGTGACTTCCTAATGAGTGGTTTGCCAGATTTGTTGAAACGACAGATCGCAAAGAAAGCTGCTGCATTGGATGTGTACAGTGCAGTGAGTGCCAGTTTCCAGAGAGTTGTTCATGTGCAGCAAAAGGATGATGGTAAGTTTGTTTATTGTTGTGAATATTTATTCTTCTGCAGTTAATAGAGGTATTAAACTATAATACCTGGTAAGCTGGTTAAAGACGAAGCTAAGATGTAGGAATTATTCTTATGGTGGTGATTTTAGTGGAAATTTTTAGTTTTTCCAGGACCCTGTGGATACCAACATCTATGGATGCTCAGATCCCTTATATAAAATGATATAGTAGATTCAGCCCCCGTAGATCAGTGGCTAAGGTGCTAGCCACATACATCAGGGTTGGCGGGTTTGAATCTGGGCTGGGCATGCTAAATAACAATGACAACTACAACAAAAATATAGCTGGACATTGTGGTGGGTGCCTGTAGTCCCAGCTGAGGCAAGAGAATCACTTGAGCTCAAGAGTTTGAGGTTGCTGTGAACTATGACCCCATAGCACTCTACTGAGGGTGACATAGTAAGACTCTGTCTCCAAAAAAAAAGAAAAAATGGTATAGTATTTACTATTTACATATAGACTTTGCACATCCTCTTGTGTACTTTATTTATTATTATTAGTTAGAGTTTCATTTTGTTGCTCTCTGGAGAGTGCTGTTGTGTCATAGCTCATAGCAACCTCAAACTCCTGGGCTCAAGCCTTCCAAGTAAGTAGCTGGAACTACAGTCTCCCACTGTAATGCCTGGCTAGTTTTGTTGTTGTTGTTGTTGTTGTTGTTGTTGTTGTTGTTGGTTGTTTGTTTTCTGTTTTTAGTAGAGATGGGGTTTTGCTTTTGCTCAGCCTGGTCTCAGACTCCTGGCTCAAGTCCACCCACTTAGGCCTCTCAGAATTGTAGGATTATAGGCATGAGCTACCATGCCTGGCCCTCTCATATACTTTAAATTACCTGTAAATTACTTACTTATATCTAACGCAATGTAAATGCTATGTAAATAGTTGTTATACTATGTTGTTGGAATAATGACAAGGAAAAAATTCCATACATGTTCAATACAGACACAACCATGCATTTTTTTCCCTAATTTTTTTTTTTCTTTTTGAGATAGAGTCTCATTCCTTGGCCTTTGGTAGAGTGCCATGGCCTCATCGTAGCTCACAACAACCTCTAACTCTTGTGCTAAAGTGATCCTCTGCTTCTGAGTAGCTGGGACTACAGGTGCCCCCCACAATGCTAGGCTGGTTTTTCTATTTTTGGTAGAGATGGGGTCTCACTGTTGTTCAGGATGGTCTCAAACTCCTGAGCTCAAGCTATCTACCTGTCTTGGCCTTCCAGAATGCTAGGATTACAGGCGTGAGCCACATGTCCAGCCCCTTTACCCTGAAGTTTTGATACATGGTTGATCAAATCCATGAATGTGGGACTCACAGGTACAGAAGGCCAACTGTCTGTGTTTTGCTCTCTCTTCCTCAGCCTTGAACTCAGTTTACTGAGGACGGGTGTGAGCATGGAAGCCAAAGATATCCTTAGTCCTTATCCCCTTGTGCCAGGGGAAAGCAGAAAAATAAATGTGACCTTGGCTCTGTTCTTCTGTCTTTGCCTTTTGAGTTTTTTTTTGTTTTGGGGGAATTTTTTTGAGACAGTCTCACTCTGTTGCCCTAGATTGGAATGCCACAACATCAGCCTAGCTCATAGTAACCTTAAACTCCTGGGCTCAAATGATCCTCCTGCCTCAGGCTCCCAAGTACCTGGGGCTACAGGCACCCATCACAATGGCTGGCTCATTTTTCGATTTTTAGTAGAGACAGGCCTTGCTCTTGCTGGGGCTGGTCTGGAATTCCTGAGCTTCAGCAATCCTCCCCCCTCTACATCCTAGAGTGCTAGGATTATAGGCATGAGCCACCATACCTGGCCACCTTTAAGAGTTTTTTGACCTTAATATTTTGTGAGTTTTCTTCAGCCTCCTTTTTGCATGGGAAATTTCCCAGCTAGTCTTTCTAGTAATTTTATCCACTGTTCCTTATTTCCAATCTCTGTCACTAGCCTTTCATTTGATGGTTTTCTTGTTGTTTTTACTAATAGACTTTGTAATAGCATTTTTTTTTTTTTTTGAGACAGAGCCTCAAGCTGTCCCCCTGTGTAGAGAGAGCTGTGGCATCACAGCTCACAGCAACCTCCAACTCCTGGGCTCAAGCGAGTCTCCTGCCTCAGCCTCCCAAGTAGCTGGGACCACAGGCGTCTGCCACAACGCCTGGCTATTTTTTGGTTGCAGCCATCATTGTTGTTTGGCGAGCCCGGGCTGGATTCGAACCCGCTGCCTTAGGTGTATGTGGCTGGCACCTTAGCTACTTGAGCCACAGGCACTGAGCCATAATAGCATTTTCTAATAGTATGTTTAACTATAGAAATTATTTATGCTTTTCTTTCCTGAGTTAGATAAACTCATTTTCACAGGAGTGTTTCTATAAAACCTATTTGTAGATGAGTAGAGTTGAATTCAGAGGAGACTCTTTCTCTTACAATCTTAAGAGTTATTGAACACTTACAATTATCTGGAATTCTGCTGAGTAATTCATATACATATGTAGTTTAAACAAGTCTAGGAGGCTGAGTTTTACAATTTTTTTTTTTTTTGAGACAGAGTCTCACTATGTCACCCTTGGTAGAGTGCTGTAGTATCACAGCTCACAGCAACCTCAATTTCTTGGGCTTAAGAGATCCTCTTGCCTCAGCCTCCCAAGTAGCTGGGACTATAGGCACCTGCCACAACGCCTGGCTATTTTGTTGTTGTCGGTGTTGTAGTTCTCATTGTTTAGCTGGCCCAAGCTGGGTCCGAACCCACCAGCCTTGATGTACATGGCCAGCATGGTAACCACTGTGCTATGGATACCGAGCCTGAGTTTTATCATTTTTGCCCTTGCTTTCTTGCCCATGCTCACATGGCTAGGAGGTGGCCGAGTCTGGCTTGGAATTCAACCAGAATTCAACCCAGGTCTAACTTAAATGTTTAGATTTTAAACCAGAATACTAACTGCCCCTTAAATTTTTAATCTGAGTTTCAAGGTTGATTTAAAAAGAAATGAAGAGGCCAGGCATGGTGGTTCATGCCTGTAATGAACTCTGGGAGGCTGAGGCGAGTGGATTGCTTGAGTTCATGAGAGTGAGACCAGTCTGAGCAAGAGCGAGACCTTGTCTCCAAAAATAGCTGGGCATAGTGGTGGGCACCTGTAATCCCAGCTACTTGGGAGGCTGAGGTAAGAGAATCACTTGAGCCTAAGAGTTTGGGGTTACTGTGAGCTATGATACCACGGCACTCTACCGAGGGTAACAAAAAATACATAAATAAATGAAAAGAAATGAAGTTCTGCCAGGTATGGTGGATTATGCTGGTGATCTTAGTAGCTACTTGGGAGGCCAAAGTGGAAGGATCACTTGAAACCAGGAGACCGGCAGTTTGAGGCTGCAATGTACTAGGATTGTGCCACTGTTCTCTAGCCTGAGTGACAGAGCTAGACCCCATCTCTTACAAAAAAGAAAAAAAAAGGAGGGGTGGCACCTGTGCCTCAATGGGTAGGGTGCCAGTTTCATATACTGAGGGTGGCAGGTTCAAACCCAGCCCTGGCTGAACTGCAACAAAAAAGGAGCCGGGCATTGTGGCAGGTGCCTGTTGTCCCAGCTACTTGGGAGGCTGAGGCAAGAGAATCGCCTAAGCCCAGGAGTTGGAGGTTGCTGTGAGCTGTGATGCTACAGCACTCTACCGAGGGTGATAAAGTAAAACTCTGTTTCTACAAAAAAAAAGAGAGAGAAAAAAGAAATGAAAGCTAATATTTGATTTTTTAACAATTAGGAAGGAAGACCAGGCATTTCTTTTTATTACTGTATTTGGTGGAGATCAGGATTTTATATACTCACTTGGGTTTTTGGTACTTTTGTATTAACTATGTAGTTGTCAAGTCTTTTCATGTTTACTTGACCTTTAGTAAATGGGTAAAGTATAAATAAAGTTAATTAAGTTAACTTCTGTTTTTCTTTCTTTAGGGTGCCATTTGTGGCATTTGAAACCACCTTCTTCTCCTTTGTTAATTAAATTTAAAGAACTTAATACTAAAGTAATAGATCTTTCAAAATGTGTTATTGCTCTTGGTGAATTTTCAACATTGGATTCAGATTCAAAAATCAATAATTCTGCAGTAGCAGTAAGTATTTGAGAGCTCATCCATTGAAGGACATTTACCTTACATCTGCCAGAGGAAAAAAAAATTGACTTTTTACCATTGTAGCCTAGAGTTCCTTGTTTCTTAGAGTCTAATTTTAAAAAATAAATCCTAGGGTGGCACCTGTGGCTCAGTGGGTAGGGCGCTGGCCCTATATACCAAGGGTGGTGGGTTCGAGCCTGGCCCCAGCCAAATAGCAACAAAAAAATAGCCAGGCATTGTGGCGGGAGCCTGTAGTCCCAGCTACTCAGGAGGCTGAGGCAAGAGAATCACCTAAGCACAGAAGTTGGAGGTTGCTGTGAGCTGTGACACCACAGCACTCTACCAAAGGTGATAAAGTGAGACTCTGTCTCTAAATAAATAAATAAATCCTAATTGTAGTACATATTTCTTTTAAATACTCTTAGAGTTTTGAAAACATTTTAAGAGTTAATGAGGCTCGGCGCCTGTGGCTTAATCAGCTAAGGCGCCGGCCACATACACCTAAGGTGGCGGGTTCGAATCCCCAGCCCAGGCCCGCCAAACAACAATGATGGCTGCAACCAAAAAATGGCCAGGCATTGTAGCGGGTGCCTGTAGTCCCAGCTACTTGGGAGGTTGAGGCGGGAGACTCGCTTGAGCCCAGGAGTTGGAGGTTGCTGTGAGCTGTGATGTCATCGCACTCTACCCAGGGGGATAGCTTGAGGCTCCATCTCAAAAAAAAAGAGTTAATGAAATCCAGTTTTCAAAGAATATTAGATATTCTATATCTAATTAGTATTTGTAGCACATTTAGATACATTATAAATCAGCATTGTAATTTAATAAATGTGTAAATTACAGTTAGTGTATGAACTAAATCCTTCAAAACTATGCACAGGCTCTGTGCCTATATCTCAGTGGCTAGGGCACCAACCACATACACTGGAGCTGGAGGGTTTGAATCCAGCCTGGGCCAGCTAAACAACAATGACAACTAAAACAAAAAAAATGGTCAAGTGTTGTGGTGGGCGCCTATAGTCCCAACTACTTGGGAGGCTGAGGCAGGAGAATCGCTTGAGCCCAAGAGTTTGAGGTTGCTGTCAGCTGTGATGCCATAGTCCTATACCAAGGGCAACATAATGAGACTCTGTCTCAAAAAAAAAAGCTGTGCACATGCAGCTTTGTGTTTGGTGATTAAAGCTAATCCTATATTGATACTAACTATTAAGGATAGTTAATAATTGATTGGTAATTTTGTGGTTAACACGAGTAGATGATTGGGCGGTGCCTGTGGTTCAAAGGATTAAGGCACCGGCCCCATATACCGGAGGTGGTGGGTTCAAACCTGGCCCTGGCCAAAAACTGCAAAAAAATGAGTAGATGACATAGGTCTGTTATTGTGCATTTTATTCTTTATTGCAGCTTATGAGGACAAGGAAGGATTTTCCTGAAGAAGTAAGAAATCTTTTACTGGAAGAAATTAAGTTTTCAAATCCTGAATTTTCTTTAAAAAAGTATTTTCCATTGCTTCTGAAAAAACAGAGTGAGCACCAGCTACTTTCTGAGTGCCATGGAAAACAAGGTAAGTGATAATTATTATCCTTTATGTTAACATATCTAATTTCAAAGTGCTATGACTTAGCCATTAACTCTTAGAAATGGTCACTGCAGACCAAACATTGTTTACAATTGGCAGGGAAAATTATTTAACTGAATTAAAAAGTATCTTGTACAGAGCAGTGTTAGTTCTTTTCAGGTCCCAAAGATGCCAACCCCAAGATAATTTCAATTATGTTATGGTATTAATCACTCATTTAAGGAAAACCTTAGATGAGATACTATGAACTTACATAGCTTGAACAAAGCAGTCTAAATATTAAGATCTCTTGCTTGTTTTTAGTATGTTACATTTGATTTTTTGCCTTTTCTCTATAAAGTCATAAAACTATTGGTTTGGGCCTTGTGCCTCAATAATACCAGCTGTTTGGGAGGCTAAGGTAGAAGGATCGCCTGAGTCTAGGAGTTTGAGTTTATAGTGAGCTGTGATCACACCACAGCCCTGCAAGACCTTATCTGTTAAATAAAACAATCGAAGCTCAGCGCCCACAGCACAGTAGTTACAGCACCAGCCACATACACTAAAGTTGGCAGGTTCAAACCTGGCTCCGGCCAGCTAACCAGCAACGACAACTGCAACACCAAAAAAACTAGCTGGGCATTTTGGCAGGTGCCTATGGTCCCAGATACTTGGGAAGCTGAGGCAAGAGAGTCTCTTGAGCCCAAGAGTTTGAGGTCACTGTGAGCTGGGATGCCATGGCACTCTACTGAGAGTGACACAGTGAAATTGTCTGAAAAAAAAATTGAATATTTGAAGGTAATAAAAGATTATTAAGTATTAAAAATTGTTTCTTGTTGATTAGTAAGCACATGCAACTTTTTAATCCCCTACTAGAAAGTCTACAATTAGAGCCTGATGTCAATCAAAAAGAAACCAAAAGGAAACGAGTAGAAATAGAAAATCGTAAGTCAAAAAGAAAGAAACCAAATGAATATTCAGAAAATCCAGAAAAGATAAATGGGAAGCCAAAAGAACTTAACAAAAGAAATAGCTCTTCTGGAATCAAGATCGATGCTTCCAAAGGTATATTTTCTAAAACATCCCAGAAGAAACAAACTGCCTTGAGTCCATGTCAAGTAGAAACAGAAGCGGAAGATGCTGATGTTGTGATAATAGATGACGACAAAGAGACTGCGTTAGAAGTATCTTCTTTTCCTGGTAAATTAGATTTTCTCCTTCTGGTTCTAGAACTCTCTTGTTTTTTTAACTACTCATTTTTTCCCCCTTTCTATTCTTATCCTTTTTTGCCCCACCTCTGCCTAACCTGGCCCTGTTCCTAATGCTAAATTCCCTGCCTAGATTTGAACCTAGCCTATGTGCATCATAGCCGGCTACCTTATTCACTCCTGATGCAGGCTGCCTTATCCACTACGCAGCGCTACCACTGGCTGGTGCCCCTCTCCTTTAACATACGCTTATCACAACTTTCAGAAAACATATGTGTGTAAGAGAAGTGGAAGTCTCACTGATTAGAGGCTATTAAATAACCACCTTAATTTTTTTGTGTGTGCTTCTGTAAAAATGTTTTTTCTTAAAGTCTGGGATCATACTCTATATACTATTTTATGTATTTCATATGTCTCTGACATGTTCCTATCCAGTTTATGTAGCCTTTCCAAAGTATTCCAGTGAATGGATTTAATTCATCCATTTGTATAGCTTTATACAGGTTGAACATCCCTAATCCAGAAATCTAAAGCCCAGAATGACCCAAAATGCCTAACTTTTTGAACACTGACATAATGGCACAAGTGGAAAATTCTACACTTCACTTCATGCGACAGGATGCAGTCAAAATGCAATTTTCTTCCACACGCAGAATTGTTAAAAATATTGTATAAAATTACCTATGGCTATATGTATAAGGATATATGAACTGCAAATGAATTTCATGTTTAGACTTGCATCCTATCCCCAAGATACACATGTACATGCAAATATTCCAAAATTAAAAAAAAAAAAAATCTGAAATCCAAACGGGGCCCATAGCTCAGTGGGTAAGGTGCCACCACATACATCCAGGCTGGTGTGTTTGAACCCGGCTTGGGCCAGCTAAACAATGACAATCGCAACAAAAAATAGCTGAGTGTTGTAGCAGGGCCTGTAGTCCCAGCTACTTGGGAGGCTGAGGCAAGAGAATCACTTAAGCACAAGAGTTTCAGGTTGCTGTGAACTGTGATGCCATGATACTGTAGCGAAGGCGACATAGTAAGACTCTGTCTCAAAAAAAAAAAAAATCTGAAATCCAAAGCACTTCTGTTCCCAAACATTTTAGATAAGGGATGCCTAACCTGTAGTGTTTATACTACTACATATTTGATATAGCAAGTCTCTTGTTGCTTTTAAAGTGTTTTTATGCATTTACTTCTGTAAGTGAACCATAGGTTACCTTACCTCCATGAATGCCATTGAGATTTTTATTTTGCTTTAATTTATAGATTAATTTGGAGAGAAATGCATCTTTATAATATTCAGTCTTCTCAGTTAAGAGTGTGGCATCTCGGGTCCGTGATTGGTGCGCCAGCCACATGCACCAAAGGCAGCGGGTTTGGTCCCAGCCCGGGCCTATTAGACAACAATGACAACTGCAACAAAAAATGGCCAGGCGTTGTGGCGGGTGCCTGTGGTCCCAGCTACATGGGAGGCTGAGACAGGAGAATCACTTAGGCCCGGGAGTTGGAGGTTGCTGTGAGCTGTGATGCCATGGTACTCCATGGAAGGCAATATAGTGAGACTCAAAAAAAAAAAAAAAAAAAAAGACAAGTGTAGCATCTCTCTCTGTTTCTCAGGTTGAATTTAATGGTTTTTAATGTTTTAGTTTTGTTTGTTTGTCACCCTCAGTAGAGTGCTAGGGCATCACAGCTCACAGCAACCTCCAAATCCTGGGCTTAGGCAATTCTCTTGCCTCAGCCTCTGCAGTAGCTGGGACTATGGGTGCCTGGCTACTTTTTTGTGGCAGTTTGGCCGGGGCTGGGTTTGAAGCCACAGGTGCCACCCTGTTTTAATGTTTTTTTTTCAGTGGACGAAAGAGGCTCCACTAAGATAAAGCTGGCTTTGTTCTATATATTTACTGGTTTTTATGCTACAAATTATTTTTCATAGTCCATGTTTCTTGAGTGGTTATTAAAAATTTAAATGTACACTTTTATACTTTTCATAAGATTATGGCAGATTTTTAAGGGAGAAGAGTTTGGTGTGAAGAGTTTTAAATGTGAAGAGGGGAAGGGAGTGAGGGGAATTGGTGTGCCCTTACTGGGTACATGGCACTCCTCCTGGAAGAAGGACACAACTACAACAGGGACTTTACCTAACAAATGCAAACAATATAACCTAATCGTTTGTAACCTCATATTCTGAAATTTTTAAAAAGTGAATTTTAAATGTAATTTTAAGTTTTAAAGTTATCTTTTTGGTATTTTGTAAATGTAAATATTTTTTAACACATTAACTGCCATGTAACTTGTATTTAACGCAAGCTAGTTTTGAGCCAAGGGCCTTGTGGAGCATATATAACTCACACGTCTCTTGACCTACTGTGGGTGCAAGGAAAACAATTTTTTTTTGCTACAGTGGCAGTCATTGTGTTAAAATACCTATTATTATATTGCAACAATAATGTAAATATCGAACAGTACATATATGCTTATGTCAAGGAACAAATACCTTAACATTTTATTTTTGCTTTAGATTCTGGAACTGAAGACATGCTCTGGACAGAAAAATATCAACCTCAGACTGCCAGTGAACTCATAGGCAATGAGTTAGCTATAAAAAAGTTACATAGGTTGGTAAAATTTGCAAAGGAATTGAGAAATAGTTGATGAATTTAGTTTTATTATTTATTTTGTTTATAATAAAATTTAGAAACTATAAAGTAATATTTTACATTGGTAAAATCTTATTTAAAAAAGAAGAATTCCGAGTGAAAAGTATTTATCTTTTCTTACATTTTACTTCCAAGATGTAACCACTGTTGAAAATTTTTGCAAAAGCTTTTAAAAAAAATTTTATACATGTTTGTTCCTTTCTACCTTATGGGATTCTATTCTATTATATTCTACTAATTCAGTTCCTACATCCAAAAAGTTCTGAAAACTTAGTTTATTAACTTAATTATACAAAGTTTATTTTATCTTTACACTTAGTAGGAATTCATACTTTCTCTTAATAGAATTTTTTTCTTTTTTTTTTTGCAGCTTTTTTAGGCTGGGGCTGGGTTTGAACCTGCCACCTCTGGCATATGGCCAGCGCCCTACTCTTCTGAGCCACAGGGACCACCCTTTATAGAAATTTTAAGTGATGGCTTGGCGCCTATGGCTCAACTGGCTAAGGCACTAGCCACATACACCTAAGGTGGCGGGTTCGAATCCAGCCCAGGCCTGCCAAACAACAATGACAGCTGCAACCAAAAAGTAGCCGGGCGTTGTGGTGGGCGCCTGTAGTCCCAGCTAATTGGGAGGCTGAGGCAGGAGACTCACTTGAGCCCAGGAGTTGGAGGTTGCTGTGAGCTGTGATGCCATAGCACTCTACCCAGGGGGACAGCTCGAGGCTCTGTCTCAAAAAAAAAAAAAAAAAAAAAGGCAATTTTAAGTGATTATAAATGTACCACCCCAGGCCACATCAGGGGTATTATGTAACAGGTGGTGTACATGTGTACAAAGTTACCTTTCTAATATCTGAAAAATTCCAGATTCTAAAACTACCTGGCCCAGAGGATTTCCTATAAGGAACTGTGGTGCTATTCTGAGTACTTGGATTGTTCTCAGTTCATTTAATCTTTAGACTAGCAGTATATACTGTAAGGTAAATAGTATTTTCCTCATCTCATGAAGAAATAGGCCTCAGGAGGTTGAGATACTTGTCCAGAGTCACATAGGTAGAGAGTGGTGGAGGTGGGATTTAAAGTCAGGCAGTCTAGCTCCAGACTAGAACTTAATCTTTCTCCTGTACTTGGCATTTTTGTATTAGACACCTTTCATGCCATCATACAGACTACCTCACTTCTTTTTAATTGCTGCATACTAATTTCTATTAGAGTATACCATAAAGTATCTCTTCTCCAAATGGTGTACTTTTAGGTTTTCCTTTGCAGAGGCTAATATAAACAGTGCTGCAGTGAATGTTCTTGCATGTATGATCTGTATAAATATGCCATTACTTTCCCCCAACCCATTTTAACATAAAGTCTAAGAGGTACCTGTGTTCTGTAAATCATTTTTATTAACATACATTTTCTATGGCAGTTGGTTGAAAGACTGGAAAAGAAGAGCTGAATTAGAAGAAAGACAAAATTTGAAGGGAAAAAGAGATGAAAAACAGGAAGGTATTTTGAGTAATTTTTTTTTCCTTTCACTGAACATATTTAGAGTTAAATTAACTAAAAATTTTAATGAAATTTCTTAATTGGACCAGGCACAGTAGTCTGTAATCTTAGCAATTCTGGAGGCTGAGCCAAGAAGATCACTTGAAGCTAGGAGTTTGAGACCAGCCCATCTCTACAAAAAAATAAAAAAACTCATTCTGGGTGTGAGGGTGTGCTCCTGTAGTTCCAACTCCTCTGTAGGCTAAGGTGGGACAGTCACATGAGCTGAGGGATTCAAGGCTACAGTGAACTATGATTGTGCTACTGGCCTCCAGCCTAGGTGGCCTATAGAACGAGACTCTGTCTCTAAAAAATAAAATAAAGTTTTGTTTTGTTTTGTTTTTTGAGATAGTCTCACTCTGTTGTCCTGGGTTAAATGCCATGGCATCATAGCTCATAGCCTCATAGCAACCTCAAACTCTTGAGCTTAAGAGATCTTCCTGCCTCAGGCTCCCAAGTAGCTGGGACTATAGGTGCCTGCCACAATACTGGACTAATTTTCCTATTTTTAGTAGAGTCAGGGTCTTGCTGTTGCTCAGGCTGGTCTCAAACTCCTGAGCGCAAACCATACACCTGCCTCAGCCTCCCAAAGTGTTAGCATTACAGGTGTGAGCCACCATGTCTGGCTTAAAAATTTCTTAATTAGTATTTTATAATTGATTTTCCACTTTTTGTAAATTTATTTTTCAGCATTTATTGGTAAGAAGTTTGTGATATTTAATCATTGGGTTTCACAACATAGAATTTTTTTTTTTTTTTGAGATGGAGCCTCAAGCTATCCCCCTGGGTAGAGTGCCATGGCATCACAGCTCATAGCAACCTCCAACTCCTGGGCTCAAGCAAGTCTCCTGCCTCAGCCTCCCAAGTAGCTGGGACCACAGGC
>CAUYQV010047863.1:0-18937 GCA_963574575.1 Galagoides demidoff
ATGAATGGGCTGGAGAATAAGAAGGGAATATACGGTTTTCGGCTGCCATGTGGCTATTTCGCCAGAATATGAGTTTTATATTATTTTTGTTAATTTTATAATGTTAAACTGTAATAACAAATAATTGCTGAGAAGTGATTATCGAGAACTGCTTATCAAAGTTTGCATAGTTGTCAGGCCCTGCCCTGCCACGCCCCCCCCCCCCATGTTGTCCTGCCTCACAGATGTTAAAATCTGGTCACCCTAGGCTAAAAGACACTGGAGAGATTCTTCAGGAGTACTCAATCACTAGCATACCTACTGCACCTAAGCATCTTGGGGGCACCCTTTAGGAGAATTAGTGCAAGATACTATCTTATTCTGTTTGGGCTGCTATAACAAAATATCACAAACTGGGTAGTTTCCAAACAACAGAAATTTATTTTTCACAGTTCTGGAGGCTGGGAAGTCTAAAATCAAGGCACAGGTAGATTTATTTGGTGTCTGGTAGAGCCCATTTTCTGATTCATAGATAGTACCTTCTCACTGTGTCTTCACATGGTGAATACAGTGAGGGTTCTCTTCAGGCCTTATTTATTTACTTATTTATTTATTTTCATTTTTTTCTTGAGGCAGAGTCTCACTATGTCACCCTGGGTAGAGTGTCATGGCATCACAGCTCACAATAACCTCAAACTCTTGGCCTTAAGCGATTCTTTTGACTCAGCCTTCCGAGTAGCTGGGACTACAGGCGCCCGCCAAAACGCCTGGCTATTTTTTGGTTGCAGTTATCCTTGTTGTTTTAGCAGGCCTGGGCCATGTTCAAACCCACCAGCCCCAGTGTATGTGGCTGGTGCCCTAACCACTGAGTTATGGGCACTATGCCACTTGGGCCTTTTTTAAAAGGATACTAATCCCATTTCTGAGGGCTTCAACCCCATAACCTACTTACCTCTCAAAGGACCTACCTGTGAGAGCATCACCTCGAGAAGTAGAATTTCAACACATAAATGTAGGAGAGCCAAAAGCGTTCAGACCTTAGCAGCAAGCACTTAGAAACTAAACAAACAAAATAATTTGAAAAACACAGCGATGCAGGAAAGTCCATCTATGAATAGTATTTCATAATCTTAATAACGTACACTGGAAATTACTCAAAATCATGATATAAGTACATCAGGGGAGACAATAGGCTAGAAAGGATTATAGATCTCTAGTTAGAGTTATCATTCCGGGGAAAGGAAAAAGAGCAAACCCCTCAGCTTCCATAGCTGAATGTCAATAATGCCTAGAATTTGAAAGAACAAAGAATAATGACACATGCTATTTAGGACACGGGATAAATGCCAAAATAATTAGTAATAGGAGCTGCTTTTTGAGTAGGGAGAAATGGAAAGAGGGTGATAGGGAACTGCTGTTTATCATCACAAACCTTGCTAGAACTCTGTGTTTCTTGTGTACCCATGTAACTTGGGAATTTCAAAAATTGTAAGGCGTTACAGTGATGATGTTTGCAATTCGTATCTTTTTTCCCTATCCCATTTATGATATCTCCATACTGAGCCTATGGAGCCAAGGAAACTGCTATGATGCATAGATTTTGCAATTTTGCCATTTACCCAGTAGACCTTGAGATCTGAAGAGAATGCATGAAAATAACATACAGCTCTTTGAAAAAGTAGAGGTGTGAATGGAGAACAGGATTATTTTTCATTTTAGAACAGAAACCTGGTACTATAACAGAACTCTCCCTCCAGTACCTGCTTTCAGAACCATCTATTTCATGTGTAAAATGTAATTTTTCCTCGCCTTAAATTTTCTCTTCCTGTCTACTGTGTGTGTGTGTGTGTGTGTGTGTTTGTATTTTAGAACTATCTCATGGTTCTATAAAGTTAAACATTAACTTGAACAGCTGCGGAAAACTGACTTTGCCTCAGTTATTCAGTCATTATCCTGGTTTGAGGATTGAATTATAAAGATCACCCTATGGATCAAGTCATTTCTTCTCTTCATTTTGCACAGGTAGGTAATGGGATATTAAAGTCTGTCCATCTGAAAATCTTCGGAGGATCTACAAGGTAAATCCGTATTGAGGAGACTTTGCCTTTCCTTTCCATTCCACAACTTTCATTTAGTCACACTTCCATGACTCAATTTAATTGAACCTTGAGAAAGTCTGTTCCATAGGAGAGCATTAAACATTAATCATTTCACATCACCAAATAATTAATGAGGAGTTACAGCAATGCTCCTAGGGAAGGGGAGTGACTGTTGAGAATACAACATTTTCGTGGAAAGTTTCTTGCAGGCCAGCTCAAAATCCACTTTCTCCTGAAGGTCCTTCCCTCTTGCAGGACCCTCCTTTGCAATCCCTGTACTTTGTGAACTTGCATAATACAGGTGATCACATTCTAACTTACACTACAGTGAGTTTGTCCTTCACTGGTAGGATAGGAAATGTATGTTATTTCATCTCCTGACCCCCCACAGCGTTTAGCATTATCCCTGACACAAAGGAAGAATTCAATCCAGTCTGACTCTGAGGCCATGATGACTGATACCGGCCATGAAGACAGTGACTCACTAAGTGGGATGATGAAATACAGAGTACCTTCTGTATATCAGAGTAGAACTTTCACTCGTATCCTTTCTTTTGAACTAAAAGGAAAAAAAATGCCACAAGTAGGCAATACAATCCTCATTATACTACTTGTGAGAAGGAAGATTAAAATCTGACTTTTCAGAAACATTTGGCCTTTATAAGGACTGTGGGTAGTTACAGTCCTGTCTTCAATGATAACATTGAAAAGAAAAATTAAGTTTGAAAGAAACACAAAATGCTTATTGTCAAAGAATAGAGATGAGGAAGAAACAGATTTTTGATAACTCTAAGTGGAATTTAAATTTAGAATCCAAGATTATCTTTAAAATTATTTACTCAATTTTGAAGATTGCATGCTTCTAGTTTTACCTTTTTACAGTGCTTACTTATAGGCTCAATTTTTTAATATGATGCATATATCAGCATAATCGTAATTAAATATATCTACTTTCCAACCAGAGACTTACAGTTGCTGGAAATGCTTGATTAATGGGCATAATATGTTAATAATGTTTTTTTGTACTTATCTACAGTGTTGCCCATGTAGATTCAAACAATTTTTAAAAGGTACATAGACATCTAAACAGCTGTGCTTTTACTTTTTATTTTACCTGTATAAGTAGTTTAATATGTTTTCATTCCTCCTTGGTCAATTGCAATTTCTCCTAAATTGCTAAATAGTGATTTCCCAAGTTTTCCTTAAAATAGAATCCCTTGTAAAAGTAAGATTCCCAAAGACATCCTCCCCCCCAGAAACACAGAATTATCATTTCTAAGAGAAGGACCTTGAAATCTGTAAATAATATGTGAATTTTACTGTCAGATAAGTTTGGAAACTGCTCTAAAATATTCTTCCTTACATTCCTTGAGCCACTGTTTTTACAAGAGGAAACAAAACTTTTTCTTTTTTTTGCAGTTCTTTTGGACAGGGCTGGATTTGAACCCACCACCCTTGGCATATGGGGCCAGCACCCTACTCCTTGAGCCACAGGAGCTGCCCTAAAACATTTTCATTGTAATGTACTAAAAGTGTAGTTGCAGAAAAAGTTTGTAAACATTGCTTCTATTCTAATTTCATCTACTGTTTAAATTGTACCACCACTCTGATTAATTGACAACTCACATTCCCGTTTTAGAGGGAAAAAGTAAAATATGCCATGTATATCATTCTGGGAATGACAACAACTGATACATTACATGTATAATAATGGTAACATTTGTATACCTTATAATGATACAGATGCTATATAATGATAGATCAAGTGTCATTCATAATTGCATCTGATGTATTATAATGATTATAATATCTATAGAGTAATTCTGCTCTGGCTCCATCCCCCCAGCAAGTAAACTCTCTGAGGCCAGATTCTTGTTTTCTATGTTGCCTATGCATCTCACAGACCTAAATAGGTTCGTAATACATGTAAAATAAATCTTTATTGAACTGAAATTAATTGTGGATTATTGACAAAGCAGAAAGCTAATGATAATCATGATGGCACAGGCTTTTCATTATGATATCACTTGGAGATCATTCTATCTTCTGCCTACCCAAGATTAAGCTACTATCACTGAAGATTTCCACATGGGAAAGATAAGATAGTAGAAAATTGCTTTCTGGGCAGTGCCTGTGGGTCAAGGAGTAGGGCCCTATGTAACGGAGGCAGTGGGTTCAAACCTGGCCCCAGCCAAAAACTGCAAGAAAAAAAAAGAAAAGAAAAGAAAATCACTTTCTACTAATCTTCTGTCTATTGACATATTCACATTTCTTCTTTCTCTGCTCTTTTTTCCAGTCTCTCTCTATTGACTCCATTTTGTCCCTCTACACCCAAGTAAAGGCTCTCTATTCTCTCTTTGTTTTATTGCTGTTATTGCTGTTGCAGTTTTGGGCTGGGGCTGGGTTTGAACCCACCACCTCGAGCATATGGGGCCGGTGTCCTATTCCTTGAGCCACAGGTGCCCTATTCTCCCTTTGCTAATCGCCCCCTCTCCAGACCTTCTCAGCCACCCTGTCTGCCTTCAGATGCTTCACCAAGGCACAGACATACACGTACACCCCACTTTTTCAAAGCCTGCTGAATTTTATCAAAAGCATCACATTCAATGTCGTTTTCACTGTGGACATTAACTGTCGCCTGACACAGGGTAAGTGCTACCAGTGTTCAGCAGAGAAAGGGAAGAATGGAGCAAGCTGAGCTGCTCAAGCAAGGCGAAGGGGAAGAAGCATCTGGAACCAGGCCTTAAAGTACAGATGTGTTTATCCCCGCAGGGTGTGTGCCTATTGAGTTTAAAGTGGGGGGTGGCACTTTCTAGGTATACAAATCAGGACATGGAGGCAATGCATTCTTTTAAGGGAAAAGATGAAAATATACATAACCTTGAGAGAAGAATATTAACATAGCTGGGGGTGTTATTAACATAGCTGAGAAGGATACAGAAGGCCTGGAGTGTCTTATTAAGCCCCTCCCCCACATCTCCGAAAGAGACACACACACACACACACACACACACTAGTTCTGCTGGCCTCCTTTTCCAGGGACAGCACCCCTGCACTGAGTTGTTTTTATTTCCTTCCAGAAGGAGAGAATATAGGTTCTCAGCCTTAATATTGAAAGAAAAGACAAAAAGCACCTAATGAATCTCTCACTTCCTAAAGTCCAACATTACTGTGATGGAGAAGAACTAATTTGCCTGATGAGTGAGCAGCTTACTCCTGGGGAAGAAATTGGTTATCAGGGAACCAGGAAACCCCAAAGAACCTTCCTCTGAGGTCATCAGAACACCTAGATATTATTTCTTTAATCTGAATATTCTCACAACATTAAAAACTTGCCCAGATAAAGGGACACAGGGAAAGCGGGGAGGAGGAAGAAAAGGAACAAGGCACAGGGAAAGCCAAAAAGAGGAGAGATGTGGGGGACCTGGGGAAAGGAGAAGAGGCAGTGAGTGGAACCTGGCAAGCCCTCGAGCTTCACATTTACCGTGGAGACGCTCACGAGGCCATCTCTCTGACTTTCTGCATGTTCTCAGGAAAATGATCTTGGAAGGATTGATCTACGGTAGCAGGAAGCCCGGTGAATAATAGAAAATACATCTTTTTCCTTTCTTACTACTTTTAAAGGCAGCAACAAAAGTATGGTTTTGCACGTGACCTTTTTCAAAGAAAAAAAAAAGGGAGGATTTACCTAAAAATGCAAAAGGTAGAAGCTGAATTGTGATCAGAGCAATGGGCTGATAAAAATAACGTGTGGTGGGAAATAAGGCCTGGACCCATGCCTTCCTGAGCAGGTGCCTAAGAAACTGAAAATGTCTGATCAGGAAGCAGTCTTGGGTTCTTTCTTTGGCACCAGGAGTGACCAGTGAAAGCTGGGGGTCGAGAGAGGTGGTCCTTTCTTAGCACACTTGCTTTGATCTTAGTATATTTGTTAGAACAGCCAAACGCTGTCAGGGCATAAAAAGGACAAACCACCATGCGATCAGGCTGCAAGTGTTACAAAATAAAATGCAGATCAGGAACTCCAACCCTTACAAACTGCCATTTATCAGAAAAGACCTCAGGAGTCAAAAATGGTATCAACAGTGAAGTCCTCAGAAAGAGAATACACAAGAGAGAAATTAGCTTTATTGTTAGGGTGATATGTTTAGGGATAATTGACTTGTGATCTCTAATAATTCACTCAATACCTCTATTTTAATTTTAGGTTAAAAGTACCAGCATATGTCCATCCTACGTTTGCTTAAAAGAATCTTTGCATTTACCAAAAGGGTGTTGCATGTGAAGTTGACAAACAGAGTATTGGCTAGGGCAGGCTGTGCAGAAGGAGCACTTATCTTTAGGTCCCACCTGTCCACATGACCCTCTAATATTACTAGTATGATAGTGCTTCTTCTAAGACGCAGCTGTCTTGGAACACATGATACATAGAGCTTTCGATGAGTAAATAAAATTCTGAGAGGTGGAGGTGGGCAGGGAGATAGCCCACAGCTACAGATCCTGCAATTCAAACCTGCTGTGTTTCAACATCACATCTTTCTGCAGAATGAATTTGCTTATACAACAAAAATCAAACAGACATGGGAAAGAACAGATGGTTTTATATCATGCTTCATGAGTGCTTAAATTATCGGTTGCTCTATTACTTGTATGCAAACCAAATTTTTTGTTCATAAAATTAATATTAACAAAGATGTTTTTCTCCCTCCTCCCTCCTCCATTGCTGTCTGATGTCTAATATGAATGCTGCTCATGGACTCTGATGAAATGGAGACAGCCGGAGTCCGTGAAAGCCGCACATGGCCAGGAAAGATCTGAAGTGAAACACCAGAACCCCTGCTCCCTGCTCACCACCTACATGGCCTGAGCTAAGGGTATTTCTTTTTCTAAGTCTCTGTGAGTTGAGACTAGTGAGAAACCTCTAGAGCTGAAGAGAGAACCAAGTGATGTAACAGCGGCATCTAGCAAAGTGCCCTACAAAGTCGTCATTTGGTGAATGTTAACTGAACCTGACTCTAAATCAGTGGGGTGGAAGAGAATACAGAATACATTAAACAAGACAAAACAAAACCACCACGTAGGGCCATTTTCCGTCCGTAAAGCGATTCTGCTAGTTGAGGAACGTTGTTGTGCCTACTAATACAGAGATTAATAGTAAAGTTCCTTATACGAGTTTTTCTCGACAATGAATCTTTTCAGTATCCCAGACTAACATCTGCATGCAATAAATTAGACATAAATATTCTTTAAATCTATGTTTCCTTCCTTCCATGGATATATTATTTCTGAAAGCCCTATTTATAGGATAGTCCTTACATTCTGGTTTGCTTCCAGGTATTCACTAATTACTCCGGCAAATTCCTTTCTTTGAAGAGGAGAAAAATAGCCTTAAGCTGTATGAACTATGCCAATACCTTTAAAATGTTTAAAGGTGAAAGAGACACATGAACATATGATGTCTATATTTTATTAAAGGTGAAAGAGACAAGTGAACATAAGATGTCTATATTTTAGAGTGTCTAAACGTCTGTATTCTTCCTTCAGGCTGGAGAGGAAGCATGCACTCACTTTGAATCAACCAGGAGAGATGCAACGATAGTGCAGGGGCCAGGCACAGTGGCTCACTCCTGTAATTCTAGCACTCTGGGAGGCCGAGATAGGTGGATCGCCTGAGCTTAGGAGTTCGAGACCAGCCTGCACCAGAAGGAGACCCCTGTCTCTAAAAGTAGCCAGGCATTGTGGTGGGCACCTGTAGTCCCAGCTACTCTGGAGACTGAGGCAAGAGGATCTTGTGAGCCCAAGAGTTTGAGGTTGCTGTGGGATATGATGCCGTGGCACTCTATCCAGGGCAACAACAACAAAAGTGATAATTCAGGGACTTGTGTAAACTGGCCAGGTGGAGCTGAACTTTCCTCAGCTGGCTCATTATGACTCTGCAGGTGGGGTTCTCACTGAGATCATCATGAATAATCCAGATGAAGACAGCCCTGTGGCAAGCAGCATCTTGCCGACCCAGGACAAACTATGTTATGTTTGTGCTACTTTATGTGAAGCAGGGGGAAGCTGATTCTTGAGGATATATCTAGAAATGTATATACTGCTATTTGTTTTCAAAGAATAAACAGGAGAATAGCGATAACTACACCTAAAACCAAAACCTGTTTTTTAACACAATAGCTAGGATAATTTAGTATGGAGGCTGGTACAAGGCTCTGCACCCATTATCCCTTCTGACTCAGGGAGGTAGGAGTGGATTTTCTGATGCCTCTGTGCTTCGCTTTCCTTATAGGGAAAAGAAGTGACTACACTTAATGTAATACACTTTTGTTACTTGTTTCTAACCATCACCAGTTTTCCCAATACTGGTTACAGCCTGTACTTCTAGGGTTCGGCTCTGTGAAACAGGGCAGTCCTCTTTCAAGATGAGTTTCTGACCTCTGAAATCAAGTGAGTTCCAACTTACATGACCTAACTACTCAGAGATGACAGAAAAATATAATTCCTCAGATGAAAAGGGTGACAAAATATTTCACATTATAGAAAAGTGATAACTCGTTTTTCATTATTATTTAATCACTTTCCAGAAAATCATTAGAAACGGCAGGCAATGCAGTTGTTGATACCGCATGACAGAGTTATGAGCATAACTCATAAAAGGAGTAACTGAAGATGCGTTAACAACTGACTTCCTCAGTGAAATCTAAGTTTTAAAGATGGTTCAAACAAAATTATTTCCGAATCATCCAACTCGGCGGCTATTTCTTCCTTCTCCTACATCTCAAGTTCACTTACCAGCTGTGTTTGTAATCAGAGCCCCTTCTGTTCCTTGGGAAATTTTATCCCAACAGTTGAAATTTCCCATCAATTAGAATTTATCTCTTTGTATCTTCAACCTCCATCTCTTCTGCTCCTTTTCCGTCTGCTAACATGTATCTTTTTATCACCCCATACTAATAAAAAAAAAGCCTCACGATGCCATTTTCCTCATGAGATAAAGATAAAACTATTTGTCCCTCTGCTCAGATATTCTTCTCAAAAGAGAGTAAGAGGCACAATAACCTAGGAGTCAAGAGTTGAACAGATCTGAGTTTGAACATGAAGTTCATTAGTTCCACTGTCAGTAACGTAATGTAGTAAATTAACTTGTGAAAATTATCATTCAGTCTGTGACATGATGTCCTCATCTATAAAACAGGGAAAATAATATTTCCAGTTAATAAGGTTTCTGTAAAGAGATAAGTCATGTCAAGTGTTTAATGGAGCATTAGACATATAACCAAACTCTCTAGTAAACTTTAGCTTTCACCATTATTATTATAACCTCATCTCCATTTCTTCACTGGCTGCTTTTCCCTTTCATTTATTTTTTTAAAAATAATGTTAAGTAGCCTTGAATTTGACACATTAGATTTCTGCATCATCTTGTTAATCAGGACAGCCACCTGGTACCAGCAAGACTTTAAAAATACTGCAGGGGCTTCATGGAAAAAAAACTAGACAATTCTGTAAGTTTCTACCTCTGTACTTTATGTTTTCCTCTCACCCCCCAAATGTCTTCTTTTTGAGGTGAAAGATACTACCAGGTAGATTTACTTCTTATTTTACTAACTTTTTTTTTTTAATTTCAGGTTACTTTGGGGGCATAAAGATATTTGTATTTGTTAGGTAGAGTCCCTGTTATAATCGTGTCCCACCCCCAGGAGGTGTGTCATACACCCTAACATTGTGCCCGTTCAGTGGGAGCACAACCCATCCTCTCCTTCCACCCATCTCCTCTCTCCCTCATTCCCCTGCCCCCCACCTTGAATTAATTTGAATTTTTCTCTTATGCAGCCATGGATTAGATCATCTACTAGCTTCACGTTGAATACATTGTATATTTGCTTCTCTATTCTTGTGATATTTTGGTAGGAAGAATGTGTTTCAACTCCATCCAGGTTAATACAAAAGATGTAAAGTCTTCATCTTTTTAGTGGCTGAATAGTATTCCATGGTGTACACATACCACAGCTTGTTATTCCACTCCTGGGTTGGTGGGCATTTAGGTTGTTTCCACATTTTGGCGATTGTAAATTGAACACTCTGTCTTTTCTCCTTGTATTGTTCCCAGCTCAACAATTCTAATCACTAAACCTAACTCTTCACTCAAGACCTCTCATCAGCATTTGGCCTAGTCGTTCACCACCTCCTTTCTGAATGTCAATCCTTTGGCCTTCGTAGTTCTCTTCCAACTGCTCTAAATTCTTCTCCACCTCTTGAATAGCTCTGTTTTCTTCTTCAGTGGGGGCTTTGTGCCAATGATTCATTGATCCTCTCCCTCAGTGGAGAGCAGGGCCGTGAAACACTTGGATCCAGAACCTAAGTGCTGATGGTATGTATTGAGGAGGGAGAACTTTGGACCACAGAGTTTTTACCACATTTTGCTTGACACCCAAAGATGCAGTAAGGGCCTAAAGGGGGTTGTAAAAGGTCAAAGACATGGGTCTTCATCTATTCAATACTGCAGATTATTAAGCTTAGTCTTGGGCCATATTATAACTAAATACTGTAAAACAAGATTTAAATATGACAATACATTGGTCAAATATTTGACATGCATTTAAATGTTAGCTTTTTATAATCCCTTATTTAGATTAATTTTATACTACAGTAACTGGCAACATATTGTTACAAAGTAAATACTGTATATAGGTTATTTCTTGAATCTGCACAATAATCTGCCATCCCAGGGCAGCACCTGTGGCTCAGTGGGCAGGGCAACCACCTCATATACTGAGAGTGGGGGTTCAAACCCGGCCCTGGCCAAATTGCAAAAAAAAATAGCTAGGCATTGTGGAGGGCACCTGTAGTCCCAGCTACTCGGGAGGCTGAGCAAGGGAATCGCCTAGAGCCCAGGAGTTAGAGGTTGTTGTGTGAACTGTATGACACCATGGCACTCTACCATGGGCGATAAAGTGAAACTCTGTCTCTACAAATAAATAAATAAATAAATAAATAAATAAATAAATAAATAAATAAATACATGTCTGCCATCCCTCTGCCATTACAAATGCTCCTCAAATCACCCATCCATTTCTGTTATTTTCCAGTGCTCTTTATAATGTTATTTCTTCTTTATATCTTCTTACAGGCTTGATTATTCTCTTCCTGAGGCTCCTTAGAATCAGAACATGAGAAAACGTCACATCTGAGGAAGTCTGGGAATGAAATCCGAGTCATTTCCAAAGCAGGCATGGAGCTCCATTAACATGGGTGATCTGTTGCTTTACTCTGTGAAAAACGAGGCGTGATACATCTTGTCAAGTGATGAGAGTAATTTTTTCAGCCTTTGTTCAAATGTGTCTTCTGAATTAATCTTGATCATGATACAGTTAACTAATTAACTAAGATTTCCTTTCCTTCATGGTCTATCCTGTGAACTGTTCCTCTCTGAACCCTCTAATAAGGGGTAATTGCCCTTGTGAAATTTTCCTTCAGAGCAAGGACTATGCCTTTTTCATCTTGGAAGCCCAATGTTATTCATGAGGTCGACACTTAATAAATGCTTGATGTCCCCGGCAGAGGCAGGGAAATATGCTATAGGGATTCTGAAAAAACCTGCTTTTGCTGTAACAAAAGTTAGTGATCCACTGAGAGTCAGACTCAGGGATGTAGTGAGCCAATGAACACACACAAGTTACCTCCCCATCCTTTTTCTTCACAGCAATTTGCCAGAGTAAAAGCTCTTTTCTGTCCCTTCCTTCTCTCCAGACAGACCTCTGTGCTCTGGGATTTGGAAGTGGACTTGCGACACTGATTACTAGGTAAAGAGAAAGATAGAGTCTGTATTTTTTACTTCTCATTGTCTCATTTGATCCTTTATGCCACCAAGAGGGGTAAGTAGATCTGATATAACCACATTTCATAAACATAGAAATCTAATTAAAAAGGTCAGGAGAATTCCATAAGAATTATTGATGATAATAATAATTATTGTTAATAATCTTAATCCATAAGATTATTCTGATAATCACTGGAAAAGGATTGGTAGTCAGGGCTTCCAATTCACATCCAATCAAATGAAATTCCCACTCTCATAGATTTTTAGAGTATTACACTACATAGTATAGTATGTCATAGTACTCTATTATAATGAGTACTATGTCACAATATCACACCCTATAGAGTGTAGCAATACCATTTATGTTTTCATTTTGCAAATGTAAAGGTACTTTCATTTACATTGTCTACTCTCACTATGGGAATAAATTACCAGAATTCCAAGCCACGAACTCTACCAGTTAGGAGGCAATCTTTCTAGTAAGTAGACACACCTACCTGACAGATTCATTCTGCATCTCAGCAATTGCTTTATAGTTTTCCCCATATTTTAGATGGACTTGTTTTACTCAGATAAATGTATTTGTATCCAAACCCTATAGCAGTGGTTTGATCCTCTAGGTGAGGAATCTCAGTGGTTCGTTGTGTTCTGATTTGAAATGAACCAAATGACTTTTAAAGTGAAAGCTCTTTTTTTAAAAAACCATAAACTTCTTCAGTAGAGTCTAACTCCTTTAAGGGCTGAGAAATACCTTATGTATCAGCACGCTCAGCTGCCTAGCACTCGGGCTGGCA
Source organism: Galagoides demidoff (assembly GCA_963574575.1). Lineage (NCBI taxonomy): Eukaryota > Metazoa > Chordata > Mammalia > Primates > Galagidae > Galagoides > Galagoides demidoff. The sequence goes on from CAUYQV010047863.1 coordinate 12,690, forward strand.
CACGCTGCATATTCAATAATGTTGAGTGAATGACTTTTGTCATCTTCTATAGAGATTCACACTCTACCAGATGAACCAGTCAACTACCTAAGCAACTTCTAAGCTTGGGGTTTTTACCACTACCTATAATCCTAGAGCACAAATACTTTTAATACAGAAAAGCCAAGAGAGATATAATAGCAGAGAGAGATACAATGAGGAACATCAAATCAGAACACCAAGAAAGGTTTAATCTCTCATAAAGATCATGGCTGCATATACTCTTCGGCCTGGCTTTGAATAGAGAATGTGTAGCTTGTCTAAAGCCACCGGCTTCTGAGGGAAGTGGCCATCCAATAAAGAAGGCTGGGAAAAGGAGACAGACACTGCGGCAGTTGATGTGCTCTGAGATTGACATGCATTTCTCACCTGGGATGATTTAGGCAGTTTTATTTGGTGTGTTACCTCTTGCTTTGTGAGAGGGAAAATGACATTTTCATGAGTTGTGTTCGAGCCTATTTGTGCCTAATCTTTATAGAAGTCAGTACTGAAAAGGAGGCTTGGGCCTCCCCCACAGTAGTTCAAAATCTGTGAAAATCAGTGGCACCTATGGCTCAGTGGGTAGGGTGCAGGCCCCATATACTGAGGGTGGCGGGTTTGAACCCAGTCCCGTCCAAACTGCAGCAACAACCAAAAAATACCAAGGGTGATAAAATGAGACTGTCTCTAAAAAAAAAAAAAGAAAGAATATCTGTGACAATGAACAAAGGCATACGTCTTTTTCACAGGAGAAATTCCTCCAAGGAACAGGAAGAAACAATCTCTTATTTCCTCAACAAGGAAGCTTAATGAAGATACTGGTTCTCTGGAATCTGTCCTTTGCAGATGAGAACAGCTACTTGGGAGGCAAAGAAAATTCCAAGGTGTGGCCAGATCTAGGTTCTGCCTTTATTCATTGTGTGGCCAGTAAAGGGTTAACAGCCTCCTCTCTGGCTTATTATTTCTGTCAAAAATGACCTAGTCTTTCCTCCCACCCCAAAGAGAGAAACTCTTTTTTCAACTAGTTTTGAGTCCAGACCTGTTTTCCAAGCAATCCTTGCCTGGCTGTAAAAGTTACCTTATACTAGAGACCACTTTTTTATTGTGCAAATAAAAGTTGAGCTATTTCTAAGGCCCTGCCTCAGCAGAATAGCAAACTCTGTTAAGACTAGTATGGGAGGTCATGGGAGTAAATACAATTTATCCATGTTTATTTCTTCATTGGATAAATGAATTGACCTACTTTATATAGCTATCTCTCCCAGTCTAATCAGGTCTAATATATTCACAGCCAAGTTACAGAATATTCTCTTGCCATTGCCTTTGAATTATCTTTTTCATTAAAGGCTTACGTAATCATCTCAAATGGATATCCAGGACCAAGAAATATATCAAGATAGAATTAAATCTGGCTGACATGGCAATTCATTGCCATTCATTCATTGATTTATTCAAACATATTACTGAGTGTCTACTAAAGGTTATTCCAGGCACTGTGCTAGCCACTAGAGACAAAGAAATCAAAGACATGGTCCCTACCTTCAATCTACTCCAGCCTAATAGGAGGTACTATGATGTAGTGGCCAAAACCACAGACCTAGAATCACTCACGTCAGTGCTCTAATCCTAACCCTGCCTCTTACTAACTACAGTACATAAATGTGTAGGAATCCCCTCTGAAGTTAATTTTGTACATCTAGAAAATGGGAATAATAGTCTGACTTCACCGTAAGAATTAATGACATAAATACAGTACCTGTAACATGGTAAGCACTCAGTGGATGACATCTCTATTACCATTATCATCATCATCTTGGGGACAGTCATGTAATTAGCAATTACAATACTATGTATGATTTATGAGAATGAGAGAAGGTACTGGAAGAACATAGACTGGAATGGTGATGAGGAAGAAGTTTACAACCCAATGTCAACCTGAGCCCAGAAAGATAAGTAGCAGGAAGTCAGGCATGGGGAGGGCATTCTAGGAAGACAGAATAATAGCATGTGCAGAAGCCCAGGGGCAAAAAAGAAAAAAAAGTAGGCATTTACAGGAAATTGCAACCACTTGGATCTTGGGACATATGGGCAGGAAAGCTAGTGAGGAAGGGAGGGGCCATGCTGTCATCCAGGCAGTGGCCACAGGGCCCTGCACTGTCATACTTCCTCTACTGCCCTTCCCATAAAAGAAACCAGACAATCCCATGGCCCATAGGTGCCATCTCCCTCAGTCTTAGGCTTTATAGTTAGAGATATAGGCTGTTTCTTTTCGTTTTCCATTTCCCCTCATGCCAGCCACTGTGGGTGTTATAAGGGTAAAGCAGGGCTCTCATGCAATCTTTAGGAGTTTCCCCTGAGAAAATGACCCACCCACCAACCAGACCAGGATATAGGTCCATTCAATTCCAGAGAGTGCTCTATCAGGTAGGAGGAGGTCCTTATGTCTAGTGAGAGCTTAAGGAGGAAAAGAAGTAACATCTAGTGTTTACTGCAGAAACCATTTCTATGACCAGAGTCTGTTTTTCTCACTGATGGCTTTGACCTAGATTCAGCTTAGAAGGAGAAGCTTTTGACTTGCTGCTGTGTCCTGTAGGCAATTTCAGTCAAATCAGGTCAACAGGCACTAATTGAGCATGTGCCTCATGTCTAAGACTCTGCCAGGCACTGTATAGAAAGACTAAAGCAATGTGCTGAGATTCAGAGATCACTATAGGCCAAGGTCATGGTCACACAGCCAGTAGGCATACCAGCAGAACTGGAAACCCAGATCTGTAGGACCTGAGAACTCATGCTCTTTTTGAGACGCTATGATGCCCTATTGATGTCAAGCATGGCCAGTTTGGTTCAGAGACAGCTAGGAAATGAAGAATAAATCACAGCCAATGAGGCAGGGGGTGGTAGCTCATGCCTATAATCCTAGCACTCTGGGAGGCTGAGGTGGGAGGATCCCTTGAGCTCAGGAGTTTGAGACCAGCCTGAGCAAGAGCAAGGCCTATCTTTACTAAAAATAGAAAAGTTAGTCAGGCATTGTGGCTGGCACCTATAGTCCCAGCTACTTCAGAGACTGAGGCAGGAGGATTGCTTGAGCCCAGGAGTTTGAGATTACTGTGAGTTTGGCTGAATCCACAATACTTTAGCCTGGGGCAACAGAGGGAGACTCTCAAAAAAAAAAAAAAAGAAAGAAAGAAAAGAAAAAGAAAAAAAAAACATGGCCAAGCCATATGTTATACATGTTGTTCACTTAACATGAATCAGCCTGGCACAGCAGAGCTCTTCATTGGTGGAAGGAATGTTGATCGGCCTTGCAAAGTATAAGGATGCACAGTATGACTAGGAATCTCTTGGAAAGCTCTGCTTTTCTTGAAGGGGCCACAGTTTGGGCTGCCATTCAACCCAGCTCTGAGCACATCAGGGGGAACTGTAATTGACCTTCGATTCTGCCCTCAAAGTAAGTAAAGTGGTCTCTAAGGATCTCCAGGGCAGGAGATGTAGTCTCCTAGGGTGGGCTATGGAGAGCTAAAGGCAGTAGAGATATTAGTGGAATTCAGAGAAAAGAATTCATCAGATCGACAGACTGAACCTATATTACACTAGAAATTCACTTTGAGATTCTTGTGTCATTTGGCTCTTTTACCTTTAGACACAAAGATTGCATTTTAGGCATAAGTGATAAATGTCTGTAACACTAAGAGAGAACATATAACCTGTCCACCTTACCAAGTGACAAAGTGGAGTCATGGCTTTAAATCTAGTCACTCTTTAAGTCTAAACCTAGAAAGGAACATCTACAGAATTACACAGAATGGAAATTAGAACCCTCCCTACACTTTAACAAGGAGAATTGGTTCCAGGAAAAGGTAGACTAAAGGGAATGGCTGGATTTGAGACCAAGAACCACAGCTGGCTCCCCACAGGGTTGTGGGATGAAGACCACTCCATGCCTCTACCTTAGTTTCACTACCTACATGATGGAGATGATGATACTTCCCTGTATCTGCTTCACAGAATTCCTGAGAAAGCCAATAACGTGGCTTTTTAACATGCTTTGAGACCTTTGATGGATGCCTTGTATAAGGGCTGGGTATGATCATCAATATTACCTTATTATTTTATCATTGCAGAAAATCATGCTTAGAGAAACTTGAGAGTTATTTTAATATCAATCTCAGGCCAACTATTTCTTCCTACCTAATTTCTTTCCATATTTATGGAATTAAGGCAATCAACCATCTACTCAATCTCCCTAGCACACTATGAGCATCCTGACCTTTGACCCTCCGCTCACATCCTGCCCTGGGTCCTCTTCTGCTCCCTCTCCATTTTTCTAAACCCGGTCCTTATCTCAAGGCCTAACTCAAACTCCCTGTCCTCTGTGAAGTGACCATCTTCTTATTCATCACACATAGTCATGAGCATCTGTATAGTTAGGTACGGAGAACATGATACTATATGGTTTATACAGAAAAGGACACTGTTCCTCCCTGTCCTCAAAAAGCACATGGTCTAGTTTTGTGTATTTCAAAATTTCTTGATGATCTCTAGTAAGAAGATATTTTACATCGTAATCCATTGTACACATACATTTTTGTGTGTACATGTCTTTATATATACTATATATATATGCTTCACAATATAAAACTTTTTATGTATGCTGCCATCTGATGTCTTCTATTTCATTTTAAATGATGCTGGTTGTGACTCACTAGTGTGATTTCATAGTCCCTTAATGAATCTTGACTGACAGTTTAAAAACACTGGTCCCACTGAGATACAAACATGCATCTCATAGACAGCCATGTAAATGAGTAATTATAGTCTTGTGTTAGAAGAATATACTTCCTTTTATTGTCCACCATTGTATTTGTAGGACTCATTTTACCTAGTCAATGAGGGTAGGGACCATAACCTATAATCTCTTTCAAGATAGATTTGGCCAAGCTTGTAGGGTCCTTGAACCACAGTCACCTATTAGAAGAGTCATGTGTCTTGCAGGAATGGGCCTGTCTTCATAATCCCTCTGTGCTCCATCCATGGCTGCAGGCAGCCTGCAGGAAGTGTGGCCTCCACATGAACATGGTGGGGTGTCCCAGAGGGGTAGCAGCTGGGGTTGTCACTCAACCATGCTCCCTACAGAGGTCTGAGTGGTGCATGTTCAAAGCCACCACAAAGATGATAGTATTGCTCTGATAGCTTTGATTGGTTAGGCTTTTCTTTTCAACTCAAAGTATAAAAAAAAAAAAATTATAGGCATGTGTCATTTTCCTGCTGTACGCTGTGGCAGGTTCTTCCCTGGTTCTTCCCTCTTAGGCTACCTCTCTGGTAACCATTACTGCTCCATCTAGCTTGCTTGCCATGGGAGAAGCTTTAGGATTTCTTTTGACATTGTTATTCCAAGATAGTGTTCCTTAGGGGTGGGGTGTGGGAGGGACTAGTGCTCACAGAAGTAGGTAAAGGGAGGCCCTTGAGATGAGCTATGAACTCCAGTGAATCCTATACAAAGAGGCTGGAACTTTATAACCCAGACTCACAGACTTGAATTATTTCCTGCTAGTGACTTAGTTCTCTCCTATCCTCCACACCTTTATATCCACTGCAGCCCACAAAGAAGATTTTGGGACCTAGGAAATTTGGGACCAAAGACTGCAATGGATGAGACAAAGCTTTCTCACATCTTTAACAGATTGTAAAGTTACTAGGGAAGTTGGAGTCAGCTCCATTTCTTCTATTCTTTTTGCCTGCCGCCTTGGGAGAGTTGCCAGGTTGGGACCCTTTTGAACACTATCTGATGGCCATTCAAGCACAGAAGGTGGTTTTTCTCCAGAAAACCATGAAAAAGACCTCTCAGGTATATGAATTTAAATGTGTCATAGCATATTTATAACTTTCAGAGCAATCTGGCAAGATTTACTTCAGCAATCCATTTTTTAAGCAAAGGAACACTAGGTAATTCACTTTCCTTTACAACCTCTTAGGACATCACTACTCACGAGTAATTGTTAAAAAGAATGTTGGCTCGGCGCCTGTGGCTCAATCGGCTAAGGCGCCAGCCACATACACCTAAGGTGGCGGGTTCGAATCCCCAACCTGGGCCCGCCAAACAACAATGACGGCTGCAACCAAAAAATGGCCAGGCGTTGTGGCGGGCGCCTGTGGTCCCAGCTACTTGGGAGGCGGAGGCAGGAGACTCACTTGAGCCCAGGAGTTGGAGGTTGCTATGAGCTGTGATGCCA
>CAUYQV010047865.1:0-24297 GCA_963574575.1 Galagoides demidoff
GTGGTCCCAGCTACTTGGGAGGCAGAGGCAGGAGACTCGCTTGAGCCCAGGAGTTGGAGGTTGCTATGAGCTGTGATGCCATAGCACTCTACCCAGGGGGATAGCTTGAGGCTCCGTCTCAAAAAAAAAAAAAAAAAAAGAAAGGCTCAGAACTCAAAGGGCCCCCACCTCCCTACAGACCCTTAGGGCTGCCTCTGCAGGCATTCCCATTCACAGCCCGTAGCTGGTATTTACAATCACAACTAAATGGTTGTTAATTATTTAACCTAGCACTTAAAGGAGTACATTTAAGTTATTTGAAAAAGCCTTCATTAACTACCAGTGCCACATAATAGTTGAAGCTCTGTGCACAGGGTAGTGAGACACCTGCAGCAAACAGTGTCTCTTACTCTGTCCAGGTCCTCAGAGCCTGACACCTTCCCAAGGAGAGCCACGTCACTGGACGACAAGCCTTGTAGCTAGTAGGACTGGCTCCTGGGAGGACACCAGGTGCTGGCTGAGAAAGCTCTAACTGGTCATTCCATCTCTCTTTCTTCCTCCCTTGAGGATGTAAGTTTCAGCTCACTCTCCAAAAAAGAAAACAGCAATTTTGAGAAACTTGCCTTACAGTGAATACGGATGCAGTCGTAATAGTATCGCCACTCATCTGGAGAAAATGTAATGGTGATCTTTAGAGATAAGCCAGGGACAAGGCGGTGCTCCTGGAAGACAAGTGGGGTCTTGTCACTGTGGGTGACAACACACTGCACACCTGGCCCATGGAAGCCCAAGACACAGAAAGCCACAACCCACAAAGAACACCAAGGGGGAGGACAGGTAACCAAATGGTGCTTACCTTTTTCACATAATTGATCTGAAAGTATTTGGTTTGTGGGGGTAAAACATGAACATGTGTATCTTCATCAGAAACATTGACCAGATGCTGGGAGAGAAAAAGAGGCATTTAGCGTAAATGCACTTGTTTAATTTCTTTGCATATTCATCGCCTCATTTTTTATACCTTATCTTTATTCCTAAAGGGATTTGAAGCCATAGCATGTGTTTTTTTAAATGTTTTCAAAAATTTGAAATACAAAACACTCCATTTAAAGAATAATAAACACACACACACCATTTTGAGAATAATAAATTATGCCCTATGTTCCTATTGCCCCCTTAGGAATAGTAGCAGAGCCTGCAGCCCCTGGTCCCCCACCATATTTACAAGCCCTCCCCACAATTCTGAACAACTATGCTGTGTGCTTGTTGTGGGACTCAATTTAGTCCTGTGACTCCGCTGAGCTAAGAAGCCAGCCACCAACTCCTACAGCTTCTCCAGGTACATTCCACTGGTTTGGGGGCACCAGAGGATACTTCAGCCATCAGAAAACCAGAAAAGAGAATATGGTGAGAACAGCCACTAATCCCTCCCTAGGGCAAATGAAAAGGCAAGGTTGGGAGCCGAGCCAATCATGGTAATTTGTTATAGCAGCCACAGAAAACTAATAGAACATTTAACCCAACAGTTCTACTCGTAGGTATGTTTCTAAGAGAACAGAAAATATGTCCACACAAAAACAAGGGCATGAATATTCACAGCAGCATTATCCATGATGGCCCCAAAGTGTGAACAACTAAACATCCATCTACTGATAACTGAACAAACAATATGTGATCTATCCATACAATGGAATATTATTCAGCCATAAAAAGCGGTGAGGTACAATATATATTATCACTTAGATGAGCCTGGAAAACATTATGCTAAGTGAAAGAAGCCAGTTGCAAAAGACCACATATTGTATGATTCCATTACCCAAAATGGCCAGGCCAGAAGATGTCAATCTATGAGATAGAAACTGGATGTCTGCCTAATGTGGAGGTCAGGTAGGAGTTGAGGTAGGGGGATTAAGAGAGTAGAGAATGAGTAGTGACTTACAGTGGGGGTGGGCTCTCTTTGGTTTGCTAAAAAATGTTCTAAACTTAGATTGTAGCAATAGCTGTACAATTCTGAGAATATGCTAAAAATTATTAAATTACATGTATATGATTGAATTTATGGTATGTGTATGGGTGAATTTATGATATGTGAATTATATCTCAATAAAGCTATAAAAAAAAGAGAATCATAAGAAGCAAGTAATAAAATTCTATTTTAGCTTTTGGTATATATTTAGTTTATAAACAATGAGTAATTATGAATCACAATTATTTTAGATCTATCCTACCATAATCTAGGCAGCATACCTCACAACCAGGAAAAGTAGGCTTCGAAATGAATCATTAACTTGGGTCTTTGATGCTGTTCTAAGACATGTGACCTTAGAGTTTGAAGGGTGAAGTTCCCAATCACAGTTTTAAACCCTAGCTCTTACTCTAAGAGGAAACGCTTGGCACCTGACAATTTCCCCTCCTTGTCTGTACTCTGTGCGTAAAGAAACTGTGTTCTCTTCTGTTTGCTGGGCACTGTCTGACAGAAACCTAACAGCTTTACCATTTGTCAGTTTCCTCCAATCTTTCTTCTTACTCTCAACAATCTCACATGATAATTGGAACTCTTTCTTAAAATGATCCACTTTAAGATGTGGCTTCTAAGAATGCAGAATATCTAAGAGAGTCTGTAGTGACTGGAACAGGGCAGAGGAGGAACACCACAGACAAAGGCAGGGTCTCAGAGGACCCCTGTGAAGACAGTCCAGCTCTGCCTCTCCTCAGCATGTGCTCAGAGCCCAGTTTGGCTCAGATATAGAGCCCAGTGGGGAGTAGCTCTGAAACACCCTGCCTGGTGTGAATTTGGGGGATCACGCTGATATCACTGAGGTGGTTGAGTCCCATATTCATGTAGGTCATGACAGGTAGGACACTGTGGTCATATGGGGTGCACCCCAATCAACATCAGGTCAGGAAGGACTGGCCCTCAGTGTAGCCCCATGGTGAACCAGTCACTACAGGCTCTGGCCACTTGTCCAGAAGAGCTAGATGAAAGGCTGGACTGCCATGTGGCCAAAGCAGAGCTACAGTGAAGCCCAGTGGAACTGACCCTGCCTCTCCAGAACTGGACAAGTTCTCTCTGGTCAGAGCAACTGATTAGGCATGGGCATTTGATCCAAGTAGGTAAAATGGAACCCTGGCTAGAACCTCATAGGAAAGGGATACTGGCTCCCTAGTGCTGTGGGCATGGAACAAGAGGTTTAGAAGCAGACAGTCTAACAGCCAAATTCTGTCTTCATCACTTACCATCTTTGTTTCTTGAAAAAGTTACAGGAGAACCTCCACAGTTGATCACCTGCCTATACTGACCACCTGCGTAAGTTGGCCTAATTTTCACAGACCGGACATGCACCCCATGTATGTATCAGTACAGCAGGACTAGTTCCTTACATTGTCCACCTCTGCACATTGACGGGTTTGTTACAGCCCTTGGGTGATTGACAACAGAGATCTACTATATTAACTTTTTAGAATCCTGGTTTCCTCATCTAAATAATGAGAGTAATAATGCAGCATCCACAGAGCTAGCATAAGGACTGAATTAAATTACATAAAACTTAAGACCTGGCCCCTAAGAGTCTCTCAGCAATGACATCTGTTTGGAAAGAGTGCTAGGGGGAGCCTGTGGAGTAACCTGTCCAAGGACACTGATGCAACTTTAAAGCTTCTCACCATGGAACTATCTTTCTGGCCCCATTTTCACCTGCACTTTGGCTGATTATGCTGTCCTTTAGATGAATGAGTAATAGAAATCTGGAACATTCATGTCATTTTGTTATCATGATTAATTATCCCACTTAAAAAGTACCTACCAGAGTCTGTTTGTGTTGTTTTTCTACTTGATAGCCTCCAAAATGTAATATGCCAGGTCTTGCCTGTATGACCTTATTATTCAGTAGTTTTGCATAAACTTCTATAAAAACAAAGTAGATAAGTATATCATGAGACATCAAAGAAAATATTAAATTAAAGAAGATCCTATTCACATAGAAACTCTTTCATTTTTGCTATTTTAAGCATATGAAAGTTGCAGACAGTGAATATAGCTGTCAACAAGATTAATTATCTGTTCCAAATAAACTGTACTCCTTCTCCCTCTTTATCTTTAAACATCACTTGGGAGATACTAGCATCACAGTACAAATTCATATATATTGTCTACTACCTAGTACAAGAATTTGCTCTTCACTCATTTTGTATACATCTTTGTAATAAAATACCAGCTCACAAACAGTACACGGCCTGTCTGTGCTCTGACACTGAACTTACTTATTACCTACTAAATATCCAGTTCAAAGTATCCAAACACCAATGTTTAATTTTATTATTGTGTATTTAACTTTTTTTTCTTTTTTTTTTTGAGACGGAGCCTCAAGCTATCCCCCTGGGTAGAGTGCAATGGCATCACAGCTCACAACAACCTCCAACTCCTGGGCTCAAGCGAGTCTCCTGCCTCCGCCTCCCAAGTAGCTGGGACCACAGGCGCCCACCACAACGCCCGGCCATTTTTTGGTTGCAGCCATCATTGTTGTTTGGCGGGCCCGGGTTGGGGATTCAAACCCACCACCTTAGGTGTACGTGGCTGGCGCCTTAGCCGATTGAGCCACAGGCGACGAGCCTGTTTGTTTGTTTTTGAGACAGAGTCTCAATATGTTGCCCTCGGTAGAATGCCATGGCGTCACAGCTCACAGCAACCTCAAACTGCTATTCTTGTGCCTCAGCCTCCCAAGTAGCTGGGACTACAGGTGCCCGCCACAATGCCCGGTTATTTTCTCTTTTGTTGTTGCAGTCATTTTTAGTTGGCCGGGGCTGGGTTCCAACCCGACACCCATACTCAGTATATGTGGCTGGCACCATAACCACTGTGCTACAGGTGCCGAGCCAACTATTTTTTCTTTTTGAGGCAGTGTCTCACTATGTCACCCTCAGTAAAATGCTGTGGCATCACAGCTCACAGCAAAACCAAACTCTTGGGCTTAAGTGATTCTTGCCTCAGCCTCCCAAGTAGCTGGGACTACAGGAGCCCGCCACAACGCCCAGCTTCTTCTTCTTTTTTTTTTTTTTGGTAGCTGTCATTGTTTTTTAGCAGGCCAGGGCTGGGTTCTAACTTGACAGCCCTGGTGTATGTGGCCAGCACCCTAACCACTGAACTACTGCTGCTGAGCCTGTGTACTTAACTTTTATCTGATTTCCTCTGCATAGAACTACAATGTGATATAGAGTAATCTTAAAGGTCTGAGTAATTAACAGTCTGGACAGTAAGTCTGGAAGTGTTTTTTCTGTAATGTGTATAAATGTGAACATCTTTTTATTTATTTATTTTCTTTTTTTTTTTTTGAGACGGAGCCTCAAGCTATCCCCCTGGGTAGAGTGCCATGGCATCACAGCTCATAGCAACCTCTAACTCCTGGGCTCAAGCGATTCTCCTGCCTCCGCCTCCCAAGTAGCTGGGACCACAGGCGCCTGCCACAACGCCCGGCCATTTTTTGATTGCAGCCATCATTGATGTTTGGCGGGCCCGGGTTGGGGATTCAAACCCGCCACCTTAGGTGTACGTGGCTGGCGCCTTAGCCGATTGAGCCACAGGCGCCGAGCCTATTTATTTTCTTTTTTAGAGACAGTCTCACTTTTCACCCTTGGTAGAGCGCTATGCCATCCCAGCTCACAGCAACCTCCAGCTCTTGGGCTTAGGCTAGTCTCTTGCCTCAGCCTCCCAAGTAGCTGGGACTGCCACAACACCTGGCTATTTTTTTGTTGCGGTTTGGCTGGGATTGGGTTCAAACCTGCCACCCTCAGTATAGGGGGCCCACGCCCTACTTACTGAGCCACAGGTGTCGCCCCACCCCCCAGCTCTTTGTTTAGGCAGGAGCAGAGATATGTGGAGAAGTGCTATGTGCCAATCAGTGGCCTGATGGAGCAGGGAGTAACCTGGTGTGGCTGGGGATGAGCAGAGCACAGCAGGAGATGGTGATGAGGAGACAGGTTCAGACCAAACAGTGAAGGGGGCTAAGTACCAAGCAAAGGAATGGTGACTTTATTTTCCATGCAAGAGCAGCCACTGAAAGTATATAAGCAGAACAGAGATAAGTGCCAGCTGGGATTCTAGAAAGAAAATTGACAAGACAAGCATGAGGCCAGGGAGGAGACCACTGTAAGAGTCTGGGTGACCCACCAAAGATGAGAAACAAGGCAGGAGAGGGCGGACAGACAGGAGAGAGAGCTGAGAAAGCAGAAGCAACAGAACTTGTTGACTAATTTCTACCACAAAAATCTATCATTTAAGCAGATGGATTTAAATAGAACCATTGTTCTTAGTAATTAAAACCACGATAAGCCTATAAAATGATATAGATAAATCAGCACCAAAAATTCCATTATGCTTTCTGGACTTTGGCTCACTCCGAAGATATGAATTATAAAGCAAATCTGTCTTCTAGCCACTTACTCGATTCTAGGAGGTGATTAGGTACTTCTGTTCTTTTCTCAGGCTTCTGCACCAGGCTCTTCAAAAGGAGGGGTGACACACTATTAAAGGGTTCTTCAGCATTCTTTAGTTCTCTGCTGGGGGTTTTCACCACTGCCATTTTATCATGAAAAATGGAGTCTTCCTTTTAAAGCCAAGGTCATTTCCTGTGGAGAGAAAAGTAGCAGTATAATCATCCATGAGAAAACACGCACATTTTTTCCTCATTCCCTGACAAATGTACCTTGTCACTGCGTGGCTTATTGTGGTTCAGGCACCCCCTGCCTCTTTTCTCTGGTGGCCACTCCATTCCCACACATGGTTGTCCCATTAATCTTCTTACAACAAACATCACAACCCAAAACTGTGCCATTGCTCCAAACCTTTCTGGAATCCTTAATTTTCCTCAAGAGCTTTTCCCAAAATGCACTCCTGAGATGCATCTTGAGCTCAGGAGGGTCATGTGAAGGGGAAAATAAAAACTCTCACAGTCATAGAAGTTAAGAAAATATTGAAGTAAATAGCTGAATACAATTCTTCTTTCTGAGAGTTCTCCAAGTCAGTTTCTTGGAGCTTGTGACCATAGAACCCTTTAACATTCAGAGACACTGTTTCTAGGACACTGGCATTTCTGTGTCCCCTACCTGGGTCCCTCTGCCAACCTGGGGTGATGATGAGATGAAGCCTAGTCAGCCAAGTGCATAGCCCTGGGGACACTTCTAAGGGCTGTGCAGGCTGGTTAGTGTTGACCCCTCTGTCAGATTTCCCTTCCATTAACAAGTTTTAAGTTCTACTTTCTTCATGAAGTCTACACTGATCCTAAGCCCCTTTATCATTCTTTAGCAATCTCTGCTCTCACTATTTATTTGACATTGATAATTTACTGCCCTGTAATGCATACTTCCTTAAATCTTGCAGGATGAAATCTTTTAACTTGGGGTACTCATGGGGGGAGGAGGTCCCCTGTGAAGCCCCTGAAATTGAATGGAAAATCAATTGTGTGGATCTTTGAGGGGCCTTTTTCCTTTGTTTTGCTTTGCTTTGTCGGGAGGCCCACAGCTTTAGACTCCCAAGAGTCTAACCTTATTAAGCAACACACAAGTGAATACAGCCCCGGAGGCGCTTAATAGTCGCTCTCTGAAGGAATATTCTCCTTTCCACTCACATCCCTGCCCACTCCTCAGCACCGCCTCCTCCTCACCTGCTTCTTCCCCTTCAGCTCTTTGACCTGGCCAAGCTCACCCTCCTGGTCCCTCAGGTCCCCTGTCGCCCTTCAGTAATGTGCACGAGTAAGCCATTTCCACAGCGCCCCCTCGCAGCCTGCTCACCCACCGACTGCCACGTGAGCTCGTCTGTCTTGCCAAACTCCACATCCTTGTTCCCCTCGCCCTGTCCTCTACTGGGCAGTCCTGGTGGCTAAACGCCTCTCCCCTCAGCGACCCTTTACTCCATCCCCTGCTAAGGGCAGGGGTAGTCCCCAGACCCCTGTGTGCCAGACCTCTCCTCCGACCCAGGTCCAAGACTGACTTGCGGTTGGACCCCCGCTCGGGGCTCAGGCTGCCTCTGCAGCTTGGCGGCTGCCCCTCGGCCGCCCCAGGGCCACCCCAGGCCCGGGTCCCAGGCGGCTCACACTGGGGATCCTTCCCGGGCGGGATTCGGCCGAAGCTTTACGGACTAGGAGCGTCGCCATGACGACGCGGACGCGCTCCCGGGGTGGGAGGCCGGACGCTACCAAACTCCCCTGGGACGTAGGGGGGGAAGCGGGCGGCTGAGGCTGCCGGGCCGGGACTGTGGGTGACTGCTAAGGGCTCGCCGCATCTGCGAGGCCTGAGAAGAAATAGAAAAAGCAACTTATGATATGGGAGGCTAATGGGTTCCGAGGGGCAGTGAAAAAGTTGGGAAACAACATAAATTGGAACCCTGCAAGAACAGCCCGGGAGAGGGGCGGACCGGGGGCGGGGCCAGGTGCAGGTGCTGAGCCTCCCCAGACCGACTTGAAGTCATTGAAGCTGCGCTTTTTTGTAGTTTGCTTGCCTTTTCTATTACAGTAAAAATTTTTGTTGTTGTCGCCCCCAGTAGAGTGCTGTAGCGTCACAGCTCACAGCAACCTTCAGCTCTTGGGTTTAGGCGATTCTCTTGCCTCAGCCTCCTGAGTAACTGGGACTACAGGTGCCCGCCACAACGCCCGGCTATCTTTTTGTTGTTGTTGCGGTTTGGCCAGGGCTGGGTTTGAACCCGCCATCCTCGGTATATGGGGCCAGCGCCCTACTCACTGAGCCCCAGGCGTCGCCCAGATTTCAAACTGAGGTAGGAAAAGTGGCATAATGGACCTCCTACATTCCCCTGCAGTAATAATCAGCTCACGGTGAATCTTGTTTCATCTCTTCCTTTTCCTCACTCCCTGCATTATTATTATTTTTTTTTTGAGACGGAGCCTCAAGCTGTCCCCCTGGGTAGAGTGCCATGGCATCACAGCTTATAGCAACCTCCAACTCCTGGGCTCAAGCGAGTCTCCTGCCACAGCCTCCCAAGTAGCTGGGACCACAGGCGCCCGCCACAACGCCCGGCCATTTTTTGGTTGCAGCCATCATTGTTGTTTGGTGGGCCCGGGCTGGGGATTCGAACCCGCCACCTTAGGTGTGCGTGGCTGGCGCCTTAGCCAATTGAGCCACAGGCGCCGAGCCCAATTAACTATTTTCAATTATTTTTAGCTCTCAAAATTCTATTTGTATCCTTGATTTCTTTTGTGTACTTTCCATTTCCCTGGTGAGATTTCCTATTTGTTCATTTACTAAACACATATTTTCCTTTATGATCTTTGGCATAATTCTATTCATTATTTTCAAATTCCTTACTGCTAATTCAATACCTGAGTCATCTCAAGTTCACTAATTTCCTTTTCTCTTGATGATAAGTCATATTTTTCTGTTTCTGCATGCCTAAACTTTTAAATTTTATCCTTGATTTTGCCAATGATATATCGTGAGCATTTGGTATTTTATTATATTCTTCTGTCAAATTTTAACAACTTTTGGTGGAGAGTTAACTTGGCTAACTCCAATTCCAAAGCCATATCTCCTCTGTGACTGGTAGTAGCTGAAATCTCTGTGCAGCTCTTTTAGTCTTAGTTGGGCTACTTGGAGTTTGTGCCATTTATGAGGTCAGCCAGAGATTTGAATAGAGGTTATACCCAGTATTTGGGGTTTCTGCTTTGTGACTATTTTGTTACCAGTATCCCACTTAACTTTCTGCTTATTATGGGCACTTTAAACTCTATCCTTTGGTTAAGATAGCAAAACGGCAGGTTTTTAACTAAATCATAATATCCTCCAGGGCACCACTGAGGGTCTGACTTATTTTAGAAGAGATAGAAAACCAGGATCCCCACTACGATTGTGCCATTCCCTTCTTCCCAGTACCATTTTCCCTGTTGCAACCCCCAATGCCTGCCTGTTTTTTTGAGGTTTTTTACTCTTTAGTGCTTTGAGGTAATGTTTTTCAGAGTTTATAGTTTTTCTCTGTGGTCTGATAGAAACTATGAAACAGTAACTAGAAGCAAAATTCTCTTAATACACTTGAAAAGACAAGGATAACAATGTTTTTAGTATTGATTTTAATTAATCTGCAAAGCTGTGATATTGAAACAAGATTTCTCTTGTTATGTTGTTACTGAGTTTACTCAGATAGAATATTCTGTGTATCCGTGAATCCGGTTCCATCAAGAACAAAATGAAAGAGTGATACATATATAGAGATTCTGTAACAGAATGACTTGAGGGGGAAAGGGTAAAAACATTTTTTATTTTTGTTCCAAAACTCCCTTACCTTTTTTGTGTGTGTGAGGGGGAGGGAGAGACTGAAACCTAAGTCCCTATCTCAGGGGCAGAGAAATGAATGTCTTTTTTTTTTTTTTTTTGTGCCATAGGAGATAACTCAAAGGAATCCTCTGGGCAGAGGTCTTGAGATCATTTTAGCTGAAGATGAGATTAATTTGGGTCACAAGACTGTTTTAGCCCCAAATGGGATTATAGGATTAATCAGAACCTTTGAAAGCTCTGTGCTTCTCTGTTCAAGGGGCAGGGGATGCTGGTATTTTTTGAGATGGGAGTCTGCCAGCCTCCCCACTTGCTGGCAAAGTAATAAACTTCTTTTTCCTTCTCAAACCACCTATCCCTGCTTTTCTGATGCAGCTTTGCAGGACAAGGGCTGAGCTTGAACTTTCGGTAACAATAATGCTTTTATTTGATACTACATCTACTACTTCCCAGATCTATGATTTACTTTCATGCTGTTGACCATATTTTTTCAGAAACAATCATAACCAAATCTAGTATTGTTAGAAAAGTGGTATATAATTGTAGCACTTGCAGGTACTTCAGCATCCAAGGACATTTTGACATAGCTTAACATCAGTTGCTCTGTTTCTATTAGAGAAAATGCATCTTCTTTTACGATTTGTTGAGCTGAAAATGCCAACTTAAGAAAATAAATCAAATTCTGAGGTATGTATTGGTTTACTCTGAAATGTACCAAGAAGTTTACTGAAATAAACTTTTCTACTGAATTAGAAAAAAAAAAAATTCCTGGGTTCACCTGATTTTGTGAGTGATCCCATGTCATTAGGATATAGCAGGGCAGCTCCCAAGCTATACTTAATTTAGAGGTTGCCATTTTCTGGAAAATCCAATTAGCCTTCTACTCAGCACTTCTCATAATGATGATAGCTGAGCTCTGAAAACAGCAGAGACCAGAAATCTTATATTACAAATGTAAAGCTCTTTCTTGAATCGCCACAATTTTCCTGTATGAAACTCAGGGACTAAATACTTGGCTTGGAGGTCATCATCCCTTTCCCTTGATTTTTAAAAACTAACTTAAGGCATAAGTCTAGAACAGAGTCCAAGATAAACACCTATTTTTCTTTAGTCTACTTGATTCCATAAACTTATTCTATAACAAGCTAGGATAAAAAATAATGAAAAAAACCCCACATGTGTTTCTGCTCTGCAGTAAATGGTGATATTTGGGTCCCCCTGCATTGGCAATATAGGTGAGACTGTGACAATGAGAACTTTGGAGCTATTGTTTTTATTTTAGGGAAATGCTTTTTGAGAGAGAGTGAAACTTTTTTCCTGTTTTTCATCTTCTTAGAGTAATTTGACATGTCCCTAGGACTGATTATGTCAAAATTGCACAAATAGATTTGTAATAAGAATGCCATTATAAAGAATTCATTGCAATGTGGATAATTTTTAGCCTCTGGGTCTCAATTCTGACTAGATTAATGACTCTATATTGATTTTGTGTGTGTGTGTGTCGTTATAGTTCAAACATGATAATCTGCTGTTATATTGACCATCTTTCTTTGTTAAGAATGGCAAATTACTCTCCAGACAAGTTATAGACTTAGATATTTTCGGTATCTTCATGTAAATGCTAACATCTTAAGACTGTGCTACATAACAGTTGAATTTTTCATAAAGAATTTTTAGCTGGCATTTTTCTTGTTTATTCACAGAGCTGCCAAACTAAAGGCTTTTATCAAAAGACTTTTGGGAGCTCTGTCTTCATGACACTGCTCCTTTGAAAAAGATACCAAAACCCAAAATGATAGGTTTTTGTTGGGGAGGTGTCATCAAACTACACGATTAAAATATGTGATTAAAAGATATCTTTACCATCAACTAGTTAAACAGTCATGAGGCATCCAGAAGCAGATGAGGACCACCCATCTCAGAGGGAGGGATACAACTCTAAGTTCCTTTGTTCGAGCCTGGCTCCGTCACTATCTGAATGGCAGTGGGCAAGTCCCCCACACATCCTGTACTTTTACTTATTCATATTAATGAATGAGTCATATCATTAATGATATGAATATTATTCATACTAATATCAATTAGTATTACCCACCTCAAAAAATGATTGTGAGAATTAGACAAGTGTAGAGGGCATAAAATATGATCCATCAGTAAATATTAGGTTTTATTATTACAATCAAGTCCAGAAGACAACTACATTCTCTTTTAAAAAAAAAAAAATTATATTTGCATATTACTATTCTCTTAAGGGTCAGTTACTTTGACAAAGATTAAATTTAGTATCTGCTGTGTTGTGGATTATTTTTAAATATAAGCCAGAACTAACCAGTGGTCAGAATACATTGTTTCATCTGGATCAAGAAAACCCTGAAACTCTAAAGCAACTTGTCACGTGACTGGATCTCTTTTGTTAATTTCCCTTATTCCAGTAGAATCTATTGAGTTTTGACAATGAGATTCAAGGTACAGATTTTGGTGGGGAAATTGAACTTTTTTCCTTTGTGTTATCTTCTTTTATCAAGGAAAATAAAAGATGATAACCCCAGGTAGCTCAACCAGACTGTGATTTGAAGCAGTAGTTTTAAAATTGTCATGTGAGATTCAAGGAACAACATTGTACATTTAAAAAAAAAATCTCTTCTTTTAAAGAACAATTTGATCAATAGATAAAAGTAAAAAAGGTGATAAAAAAGAATTTGGAAGTTTTACCTAGAAAGACTTTGAAGTGTTTAATGTTTTAAAAGGAAGGAACTACCTAGCAGGTAAATAAGGAATTGAGGGAAAAAGAGACCAAGAAGGTCTATTGATGCAATTGACTCTTCCCAGATTAGCTGCATTTCTCCAGGGCCCCTTATTTATTTGACATCCCATATCACTATGGATTCAGGGTGTACCATGGGGTTTCACACTTTCACACTTGTCGATAGATTTATTTTTTCTCTTGTCATAGAGGGAAAAACCTTGAATGGGCTGTGGAGCCAAGAGTTTTAAGTTCTGGTACAAATACATATTAACCATTAGTACCAGTCTCTTCATCTATAATTTGAAGAAAATAATATGTACCCTCCGCACATGGGAGGTCTAAATTAACTCCGGGACAGTGTGTGTCTCATACAGAGCAGGCACCTGATACTTTGGTATCATTATTTTATTCTATTACACCAAAGTTTGGCAAACTTTTCCTGTGTCAGACTGCAAATATTTTAGTCTTTTGGGGTCACATGGTCTCTGCTGTAACTACTCCCTCTTTAGTTACAGAGGAACAACAGCCACAGACAAAATGTGAACAAATTGATTGTGTCTCAATAAAACTTTATTTATAGAAATTCAGTTTTAAACTTCATACCATTTTCACATGTCCTGGAGCATTATTCTTCTTTTGATTTTTATTTTCAATCATTTAAAATTTGAAAATCATTCTTAGCTCTCAGATAGTATAAAAACATTTGGGAAGCTATGCTAACTTCTGTGTTACCCTGAAAATTATAAGGGAAGTGCATAATGAAATTCAGAAGGGTTAAAAGCATGGTATGTTTCTGTAATAATGAAGAAAGTAAAGGCTGTGTATTGGGGAAAACTAAGAACTAAGACTGAATTTGAGAGCTCTATGGAGTGAGAGTTTTGATTAAATATGTAGAAAATAGGAAGTATTGACAGCATTCAGGGAGAGTTTTTTGCATGGTATTTGAGAGAAAGGATTCTGGCACTTGATAAACAAAAAGTCACAGCAGTGGCAGCCGGTTACACAGCTGCTCTTGTTGTTGGGGTATAAGGTGGTAAACAAGGGAAACTGAATAGATTAGGAAAACACTTTAAGTATTAGATTAAAGTTCTTAAGGTTATAGACTATCTCTTTGCTTTTATTTTTCTCTGGAATATGGTATAAAAGAGGAACTCAGTTATTACTGCCATACCATTCACTGATTATTTAACAGTTATATGGGTAAGCAGTAACATTGGTATGAGCTAAAGTTAAAGTCTCAATTGAAAGTATTAAGTCATTCATTGAGTAAATATTCAGCATATCTTGTACTTTGTTATACCCAGAGGATGCAAAGATATATAACAATATGTGCTGTATAAGTATGTTTTAGTCAACAGTGGACACATATATGACAGTGGTCCCCTAAGATTATAATGGAGCTGAAAAATTCCTATCACCTGGTGATGTCTTGGTGCTGCCGACCCTCTGTAGGCCCAGGTTAATGTGTGTGTTTGTCTTGTTTAGCAAAAATATTGGAAAATATTTTAAAAATACAACATTTTTAAAAATGGAAAAAAGCTTCCACATGTAGAATGAGGTTATAAAGAAGGTACTTTTGTACAGCTGTGCAATGTGTTTGTATTTTAAGCTAAGCACTATTACAAAAGAGTCAAAAAGTTAAGTATATGAAGTAAAAATGTTACAGTAAACCAATGTTAATTTATTCTTGAAGAAATACAATTTTTTTGGCAAATTTAGTGTAGCCTAAGTGTGTTTACAAAGTCTACAGTAGTGCGTGGTAACGTCCTTGGCCTTCACATTCACTCACCACTCACTCGCTGACCCACCCTGAGCAACCTCCAGCTCTGTAAGCTGCATTAGTGATGTCACCTATACAGGTATGCCTTTTCTTATCCTTTTCTGTATTTTTAACAGCACATTTTCTATGTCAGGTAAGTTTAGCTCCACAAATACTTACCATTGCATAACAATTCCCTGCAGTATTCAGTATAGTGGCCTGCTGTACAGGTTTGTAGCCAGGAGCGAATCTACACGTAGCCTAGGTGTGTAGCAGGCTGCACATTTAGGTATGTTAAGTACACTCCATGACGCTTGCACAACAAAATTGCATAAGAGTGCGTTTCTCAGAATGCATGTCTGTTGTTAGGCAATGTATGACTGCAGAGCATGCCTGATAAAGGTCTCAAGTTTGGTGGTTAAGAGCATGGGCCCTAGAATCTTACTAGCCTGGTTTGGAGTCAGCTCTGTCACTCTCAAGCCCTTTAGCCATGCAAGCAAGGGCAGGTAAAGCTCTTGAAGGCTCACTATGCTCTTCTCTGATATGAAGATAAAAGTAGTGTAGCCGTCATAATCAAGGCTTGAACAAGATGTTGGGCAGGGCTGTGGTGAAGGGGGATGAGGAGACCTTATGTTCTCTAGAAGGGGAGGACAGACTTCCCAGAAGACAGCCAGGCACCCTTCAAGGAGGGAGAGTGAAAGATACTCAGGAAGACCAGCCACGGGATGGGGTAGAAAAGTGCTCTAAATGAAAGAAAAGCCTCAAGTGCTAGGTTTACTTTTTAAACAATCAAAAATATTTGCACGTTTATATTACACAAATAAGATGTAGTTAAGGTTCTACATTTTGTTGACTGAATTGTGCAGAGCTGATGTTAAAAAACTCACCAAGTCTGAATTACTTCAGTTTGAAAGATAAAGCAGTGCCTCATCAACTTTTATTTCTGCTAGAGTTTCAAAAAATCTATTATAGCAAATCTACAGGTAAGAGACCGCTAGCTTGAGAAATAATTGTGTGATAAAATGGCATGTTAAAATAGCATCCCATTTATCTCTGTAGTTTCTCCAAAGATATTGGTAATTTTATCAACATATCAATAAAATATATTTCATCTCAGCTTTTCACTTATCAGTATTAACACATTCAAATCCATTAAATATCTACATCTGCATCACGTCATAAGGTCTGTAAAATGCTTTCAGATGTTGAAGGTAGATTCCAATATCTTAACCACGCACTGTAGAGCAAGTATCTTACCAACAACTGTATTTTACGTTTGTGAAATACTGTGAACTTTTTCTACCACTCTCCAAATGAATTGCAGAGGGCAGTTGATTTGCTAAAGTCTCGAGCCTGTGTTCACATCTGTACCTCATCTTTTTAAGCTGAAATCTTGATTAAGTCATATAAACTACTTAACAACTGATTCCCTTTTTTTTTTTTTTTTTGTTTGCAGTTTTTGGTCGGGACTGGGTTTGAACCCTTCACCTCCAGTATATGAGGCCGGCGCCCTACTCCTTTTCTTTTTTTTTAGAAAAAAAATTTTCAATTTATTTTCCAAAGTTAATAAAACTCTGATACCAAAATATGAAGATAGTACAATAAATGATCCTAAATTCCTAAAAAATAATCAGATTTAACCTAAACATACAGTTGAGCAGTAAAGTAATAAAAGCAAGTTTTGTCTTTTCTTAAAATGTGAGAATTTTTTTTTTATTTCAATAGATTTAGGGGGTACAAGTTGAATTCCATTACATGTGTATATTGTACAGGAGTGAAGCCTGGGCTTTTAGTGTGCCATCACCCAAATTGTATACATTCTTTCTTCTTATACAAAATTGAGGTATCTGTAGTGTGCCTGACCTGTGGGGGTATTAGGGAGGTTTGAGGCATTGTATAAGAAATGCAAACAGAGTACAATTTCTAAACTATAGTATCTATTCTCTAAATACTGACCATTGCTGTCATTATAATTATTGACTATTACAAACAGTAATCTAATTTTTCTTTGTCGCATTTTAGCCCAGATTTTATACATTGAATAAGTTTTACCTTGGCCACTAGGAACCCAATTAGAGATTCCCTAGTACACTTATTTCTCAACATTTTCTTGACCTCCAATCATCCTTTCTGATAACAAATGGTAGGGAAAAGGGGAATAAACAAACTAAATCTCCTTTTAAAAAAAAAAAATTTCAAGCTGCCAAATAAGTTTTCTTAAAAATTTTTCAGGTTATAGTTCCCTATAAGTGTTTCCTTTTTATGAACTTAGAAATTCTAGGGATAGGTGAGAACCAGCATAATTATTTTGCTTTTCTGTCTTCCAAATGAAAGCCTCTGTGCTCTAGCATTTTCTAGTTTGAAAACAAGGACCACTACTATAGACAAAAACTTTGCTTCAATTCCTGAAATAGCTCCCCAGTACATCTCTATCCATCATCTCTCCCCCCCGTCTGCCAATCCATCCCACACACACCTGCCAGAACAATCTCCCATAAATATCCTTTTCTTTGTATCTCATCCATATTCTAGAATCTACAGTGCCTCCCTGTTATTGTTCTATATCTTAACATTCCAATATTATCATCAGCTTCTCTTTTACCTTAATCTCCTACTTTATGTATAATTATTCCTTCACAAAACAAATCAGTTCTAGACAAGTCAATCAATTTTCCATGACAAGAAAAATTCTTCCCTCAACCCACTCTGTCTCATGCCTTTATAGCTGTGATAACATTTTCGAAGCCTATATCCAAAATAAACTTTCGTTGTTGTTGTTGTTAACATTTATAAGTCTGTAAGTCAGAATTCATGTTCAAATCATCATTGTTTTGGGCTCCTTCTCCTTTCCCTTACTTTTTCACAGCTGAATCTCCTGATATTTTCCTAAAAGGGCCTCATTGGAATTTAGGTTAATTAATCCTTCACCTGGTGAGTTCATATGAGGTTTTTGAGAAGAGGAATCTATGTCTCTCCGTCAATTTCAACTTCATATCCTTAATGTTTAATTCCATCACTTATTTCCTGAGGTCTTCAATGAATATGCATTGGTAAAAAGGGGTTGGGGGATTTATGGAGTTAAATGACTTCTCATTGTGGACCATCTGCCAAACTCAGGACCAATGGCACAGTTATAGATGCTGTAGTTCTATATTAGCTTCCTTACAGTCACTCTTTTTATATAAAATTCCATTATGCCCACAGTAATCTCTGGGGAGCTCAACCTCCCACTGGGCACTATATTGGATCTGACAATAGGACTAAATCCTGCCTACCCTCTTCTCATCTTCTTCTATATACCCCAAGAATGGAGCCTGCCAGTAACTATGAGTCTTAACTGGGATTCCAGAACACACAACTCGTGCCTGGTAATGTGCTTCCCCATCACTAGATCCTATCACTTTGCCCCTGGCCAGTACTAGTGCCTGGATTCCATGCTTTACTTCTTCTTATACATATTGATGAAAAGTAACTTTTTACACTATCACTGGTACTCTCTTCCCAAGGTAATTAATCTTTGAGAAGTCAAAGGCAAAATAATTGATAAATGATACCATTGAAAATAAAGCAAGCTTTATTTGCCTGTTATAGTGGTTCTCAACCTGTGGGTCAAGACCCCTTTGTAACAATGAAAATACATGGCCACATTAGGAAGGTTGAGAACCATTGGTTTAGGAATGTATTTCTAAACTTGACTGTTTCTTACAATGATCTAGTAAATTTTTGAGCTTCATCTAAAATGTGTGTCACATCAGCAAGATGTGAAAGAGATATAGAATCCTGGTAATTGTCTCATCAAAAAGGATCATCTACTTTGTGAAACTTTGAAATCATATTTGGCCCTGAACTCTGAGTTGTCAAAGTTCAGGGCCAAATCAAAGCTCATTTACCCTTTGATTTGTGGTGGTTGTATACTTTCTCATATAAAGTAAATGGGAAAGCATTCATTCATTCAACAAATAGTTACTAACCACTTGTTATGCGTAGAATTTTTTTGGCCACACTAGGAAAAACTCTCATTTGAGTCTAAACAAGAAGACTAACAGCTATGTAAAGGTCTTTTATGTATTTAACTTCAAATTACTATGATGTAATTAGCCATGATCTTGGTGACAATCTAGAGACAAGTAAACGATGATCCTTTCTTAAGTGGGTCTCCAGTGAGCCCTTGTCTCCCACTTCTCCCCATTAGCTCCATGTTCCATCAAGACCAGTAAAGATTCTTTATTGACTTTGTAATCTCAAGTGGCTTCCTGTTCCCAAATCACAGAGCCCAGAATTTCAGTCTTGGAAGTTTCAACCTTATGAGACAGTCTTAAAAATTGATGTCTATCTTATTTAAAACAGCATTCACTAAACAATACAAATAGAGAAGTCCTAGAAAACCCGGCATCGTGGACTTCCCCGATCTCAACACCTCTTGCTCCCCCAGCTGATATAAGTAACCCAAACAGATTTTAAACTCTTACTTTAGCTTTTTAGCTCTGCCTTTGTATTAAGACAAGACCAGGACATGTGCCCTTTTCATTGATCATCTTCCCTTTACCTGCAAAATGCCTCATTTGCACTGGGCCTCCATTTGCAAATGGAATTATTCCCACTGGTGTCACTGGTGTGTTTTTTATGGAAATGTTAAATCTTCCTCATACTTCACAAAAGCCTCCGGTCTGGATATTGTTTAAAGGAGATTGTAATAGGTTCCAAGAGTGATAGCTACAGAATCATAGAAGTTTTCAAGCTAGAGAAGAACTTGACTCCCGTGAATTCTGCACGATTATTTTGTTAATGGGTAACTGAAGGCCCAGTGAGAACGAGGGATCACTCAGAGGTATCCAACTTAAAGGTGACAGAGCCACGACTGGGAAATAGTTCTCCCACCTGCCATTATCACCTTTTCTTGTTGTGTCATCTAAGCATTTAGAAATGTGACAGAGAAAATGTGAGATAGCTCTCAAGTATTTTGGGAAGAGAGTTATATATAGTGAAAATAGAGCAAAAACTAGTGGAACTTAATAATATAAGTATAAAATATACGTGGGGTGACACCTGTGGCTCAAAGGAGTAGGGTGCTAGCCCCATATGCCAGAGGTGGCAGGTTCAAAACCAGCTCTGGCCAAAAACTGCAAAAAAAAAAAAAAAAATGAATTTTTACTTTTAGAAAACATTAAAGTGTGATTATTTAGAGAGAACATATATAATTTTGGTATGAGCATATTTAATGTCTATGTTCACTGGGCATTTTATTTCATCAGTTTTATGATTCATGACAATTTCCCTTGGATTAAAGTACCACTTGAAAATAGGGGGAAAGTAAAGGATGCCCAATGCCCCATGCCCTCTTAAATTCTCATGTCCTTTGTCAAATATTAGATAATTATTTTCTTAATATAACTTAGCTTCAGAGTACTTCTTTTTAGAAGGCATGAAAAACTTATCAAGGCATTTCAAGTATAGTTTTTAAAAATGTGGTTTAAAAATAGGAAATTCATTAACTAAAGTGTTATACTTATTTTATGACATCATACATCACATGTCTTTTATTAAATATTATACTGACTAAATATACTAAATATTTAAATCACAGAGGCATTTTGGGGAAGTATAGGAAAAGTCTTTGTGGCTCCTGATGAATGACTGTGCATGGCAATATTTATTCATCAGGTATTTATCAAGAGCTTGGCAATGTTCCAAGTGCTGACCGAGCCATGTACCTTGGTAACTAAAACTCTTGGCCTTGGAGTCAGGCCGAACTGGGTACAGATCCCAACTGGCTGGTTGGGTGCTTCTGAGCAAGTTACTCAACCTCTCTAATCTTCCAATTCCTCACCCAGTAAAATGAGGATAACAAGAGTGTTTACCTTCTACCTTTGGAGATCCGTATGGAGCTTAGAATCATTCCTGGAAGTCAATAAAACATAAGATGATAGCTCTAAAAATGGGCATAACAGTAGGATATTTGAAGGCGCAGCATCCATGGCATTGTTGAAAGCTTTTTGCCACTTCAGAGTCAGCTCAGATTTAGGTCAGGGCGGGTGCAGTCCATTTTACAACACTGCATTCATCTGCAGGACATCAACAGATGATGGCGTCTTCTTTTTAAAGTACTCTCAGGTTGGTACACAGGCAAATATTCTTCCAGTCCAACCAGGTAGCAAGCTTTCTAAGTGTCAGCATTATATTTCTGGTTCCTTTGTTTGTTTGGGGGGTGTTTTTTGCAGTTGGCACTTCATCCCTGTTGTTTATCCAACACTTCATCCTTGTTGCTTATCCTACTGGCCATTGATACTAAATTAATTCCCTAAGAATTCTCTAACAATTCCCAGCCTTTCTACACAGAAACCTAGGTGACCCTCAAACAAGGATAAAAGACAAATCAAACAAAAAGTGGTGGGAACCACTTGAGTGTTTTTCAACACTTAGTCAAAAATGCATTCCTGAGGAAAACTCACTTAAACATACATATTTAATCTCCAGCAAGCCAATTTAAGCTTTCCCAAACCATGTAGCTTCACGAACTGACTGCTTTTCATGTGGGGATTTAATGTGCAGTCATACAGGAGACAGGATGTCAGCTCCTCTACCCTGCTTTGGCATTATGAATGCTATCGTGTTTGCCGTGAAAAAAATTAGTAAACTGTGAAATTGGAATTTAATTGTGATAAGATACTCTCTCAAAAAATCACTTCATGGTGGAGGGTATACAAGAAGGTTTCCTCCCACACTTGCCTCTACTTTAATGTATCATAGTGACAAACTCTCAGCAGGTGCTTGTCTTTATAAGCCACTTAATATATGTGCTTTCCTGGCAGCCACCAGGGGGTGAAATCACTTTGGGATCTGGGAAAAAGGTGAAGAGTCCAGGCATGTTTTAGGTTGTACAGGTCATCCCAAAGAAAGAGATGAAAGGCTTTCAGGGGCATTTGTGCCCCAAGTGTGTCCTTGCATCGCTGAAATTTAAAACTTAGCTCTGATGCTTTGGGGAAAACTACCAACTTTTATGAAGTTACAAAAACTTGAAGACTGGTGGCCATCAAGGGTGTTTAATTTATTTTTTAAACTTAATTTTTCTTTTTTTTCAGACAGAGTCTCAAGCTGTCACCCTGGGTAGAGTGCTTTGGCATCACAGCTCACAGCAATCTCAAACTCTTGGGCTTAAGTGATTCTCTTGCCTCAGCCTCTCAAGTAGCTGAGACTACAGGCATCTGTCACATCGCCCGGATATTTTTTGTTGCAGTTGTCATTATTGTTGTCGCTGGCCCGGGCTGGATTCAAACAGCCTGGGTGTAGGTGGCCAGCACTCTACCCACTGATCTTATGGGCACCACCATAGGTGTTTAATTTTAAATACTGACCTTATTGTTCCTAACATTGTCAGTTTGTTGCCAAAAAGAAGGAAAAATATAAATCTAAATTTTTAGTTTGTTTTTAAAAGATGGAGAATTTGCAACATAGGACCTCTGGCATTGAGTACCATGAGCAGAGGGGCACCTGCCCCTTCAGTTATTAGGGTACATGTGTCTTCAAGTCCCAGCTTTTCCACATCCCATAGTGTACCTGGTCTTGACACTGTGTTACTTGCCATTTGACTATAAACCTATAATAGGTTTTTTTTTCTTCTATCATAAAGTGAAAATTCTATCAATGTCTTTTAAAAGTTTCAAACAAAAATATACATGAGAGAGTTGCATTTTTCAGGAAAAAATGGAGGAATACTTTCGGCTGTTGTTGTTAAAGTAAATAACTTTCCCACATGTTCAAAGAGGAAACTGTGAATGTGTCAAAATTCATACCAGCCTATTTGGCTTATATTTCTTCCTTGTCCCTATATGATCAATCTCTGATATAATTTTTTCCTTCCTTTGTTGCTTTGGGTTACTTGACTAAAACAAATTATTTTGATATTATACAGATAATAAGTTAACATTAGAAACCCTCGGGATTTCATTTTCTACATGTTTTCTTTTCTTCTTCTATTTAGGACCTTGAGAAATACTGCTCCCCCTATAAACTAAGATACTGGGTGCTAATGACTCTGAAGTCCTACCTATGTTTCTTTTCTGGGCTCTGATTTTTCTTTCATCACTCCTCTGTCTCTGATTACTTGCAGAAAGTTATTCAAATGAATAGAGTTTACTTCTTTAGGATCTGTGGAATTTATCTCACATTTTCCACCTTCAAACCCAAAAAATATTTATTGAATTTTTATAATATTTTAAATATTTCTTATGGGGTTATTCTTCATCAGCATTTACCATGTTTCTTTTAGCACTCCCTAAAATAATTTTAGACATTTTGTTAAGAAGAGTTGAGGCATAAATCTTCCTGCTTAGGTACAATTGAGCCCCCTGGCCATATAAAGAACCCTGACTCTAACCAGTCATGTCATGCTTGAATTACCAGGGTGCCCTTGACCTTCTTAATTGAAAGCTGCTGCTGCTGCTTCCTGAGACCTCCTTCCTAAGAGGCTGGGAATATACTGGAGAGCAGAAAGGGAACACCGGGGTGGCAACAAACCAGAGGTATAAGCAGATCTCATAAGATATATTCCTGCATTGGCTTCTGATCATGAGTCTTAACACCAACTGTAAAAAGCAAGATGGAGGAGAAATAGTGCATCAAAGAACAATAATAACATATCAAAGAAGTTCCGTGATCTTTTTAAAATTACTTTTTATTTTAGATTAATAGGGTACAGATTATTAGGTTTCATTGTTTGCACTTGTTTGGTAGAGTACAAGTTGTAGTTGTGCCCTCACCCCAGAGGTGTGCCATATACCCCTAACTTGTGCCTATTAGGTGAAAGCTCATCAATCCCCCTTCCTCTTCTCCCTGACTCCTCCTCCTTCCCCCAACTTGAGTTTAATTTTTTTTTTTTTTACTTTTGTGGGTATTTGTTCATCAACTTTTTTCATATTAGTATTGAGTACATTGCATACTTGCTTTTCCATTTTTGTGACACTTTACCAAGGAGAATGTTCTCCAACTCTTATATCCAGGTTAATATAAAAGATGTAATGTCTCTGTCTTTTTTATGGCTGAATACATATGCCACAGTTTATTAATCTATTCATATGTTGATGGGCACTTAGGTTGATTCCATATCTTGGTGATTATGAATTGAGCTATCATAAACATCCTAATGTAAATTTCCTTATGGTAAAATGATTTCTTTTTCTTCTAAGTAGATACCTAGTAATGTAATTGCAGGATCAAATGGAAGGTCTACTTTTAGTTCTTCGAAGATTCTTCATACTTCTTTCCAAAGAGGCTGAAATCCCACCAACAGTGTACAAGTGTTCCCTTTTCTCCTCATCCTCACCAAAATCTATAGCTTTGGGACTGTGGGCTACTCTCAGTGGGGTTAGGTATGATCTCAAGGTTGTTTTGAATTGCATTTCTCTAATAATTAGGAATGATGAGCATTTTTCACATGTTTTTGACCTTCAGAGAAGGCTCTGTTCATATTTCTTGCCCAATGATAAAATGAGATTATTAGCTCTTTTTATAAAAATTAATTTGAGTTCTCTATAGATTCTGGTTATCA
>CAUYQV010047867.1:0-16553 GCA_963574575.1 Galagoides demidoff
AATGATGGCTGCAACCAAAAAATGGCCGGGCGTTGTGGCAGGCGCCTGTAGTCCCAGCTACTTGGGAGGCAGAGGCAGGAGACTCGCTTGAGCCCAGGAGTTGGAGGTTGCTGTGAGCTGTGATGCCATGGCACTCTACCCAGGGTGATAGCTTGAGACTCTGTCTCAAAAAAAAAAAAAAAATTAAAATGATACCTAATTTAGTTTTAGAGAGTAAAATGAAATAGTATGTAGATGCACTTTTAGAAGTGTCTTAGCTTGAGAGGCCATAACAAAATACATCTGACCCTTGAACAACAGGAGTTTAATCTGCCTAGATCCACTTGTGTGGATTTTCTTCTGCCTCTGCTGAGCCTCTTCTTCAGCCTATGCAATGTGAAGATGAGGATAAAAACCTTTATGATGATACACTTCCACTTAACCAATAGTAAATGTATTTTCTCTTCTTTATGATTTTTCTTAATAACATTTTCTTTTTTCTAACTTACTTTATTGTAAGTATGTACTCATACATATAACAATAAAATGTATTAATTGACTATTCATGATATTGGTAAGGCACCCTGTCAGCAGTAGGCTATTAGTAGTTTTTGAGAAATGAAAAATTATGCAAATTTTCAACTGTGGGATGGGGTCAGCTCCCCTAACTCCACAATAGTGGATTGTTCAATAGGGAACTGAACTGATGACTAGGTGACTTAAAGACATTTTTTGCTCATGGTTCTGGAGGCTGAGAAGTCTAAAATCAAGGTGCTCCTGATCCAGTTCCTGGTGAGGGCTCTCTTTCTGGCTTGTAGATGGCTGCCTTCTCACTGTAGTCCTCATGGGTCCTGTTCTTTGAGTCCCATTGTAGGGCGGGGGCAGAAAACTAAAGCATAAGTCCACGTGCCCTCCAGTGTCTCTTGTAAGGATGCTAAGCCTATAGGATCAGAGCCTCATCCTTGTGACTTCATGTAGCCTTAATTACTTCCTTACTCCAGATACAGCAGGGCTGGGGTTAGGGCTTAAACATACGAGAATTTTGGAAGGACATACATAGGCATTTAGTCTATAACACAAAATGAAGTTGGGAGTACTCTCTTTTGATGGCTTTATGATTTAGTATTTTGTAACAATCAGCTAATACAAGGCATGTATTACATATATTTTAGTACTTTTCAGAGTCACAGGTGTATATGGACCGTTTGAATTCATACTCTGTAGCTAGTAATATTTATAATTGATTAGCTACAGAAGTTGTTTTACAGCCAAGTTAGCAAAGAACTCAGGATATTACTGTGCCTAAGATAATTACAAAACTTTATTAGCTATTCTAATAGTGTAACCACTTCTTTGAATTTCTCCCCCCCCCATTCTAGGCTCAAATATAGTTTTGTTTCCATAGAAAATGTCTACCGATTTCAAATAACTAAAAAAATCATACTTAATTTTAAATATACTTTTTTTTTTTGAGACAGAATGTCACTGTGTCACCCTTGGTAGAGTGCTGTGGCATCACCGTTTACAGCAACCTCAAATTCTGGGCCTTAAGCGATTCTCTTGCCTCAGATTCCCAAGTAGCTGGGATTACAGGCACCCACCACAACGCCTGGCTATTTTTTTTGTTACAGTTGTCATTGTTGTTTAGCTGGCTTGGTCTGGGTTCAAACCCACCAGCCTGGGTGTATGTGGCCAGTGCCCTACCTACCGAGCTACGGGCACTGCTCTTGAATATACCTTTTTACTAATTAGAATAAGTTTTAACTACTGTGTTAAGGTCACACGGTTTTTAAGAATGGCTAAACCAAACCTCAGTTTTACATAGCAGATTCTGGAATAAAGATGGAAGTCTTAACTTCCGGGTATCAGTGCCTTCCTTTTCTTTATTGTGAGTCTCAGTATGAATTTTGAATTCCTTCTGAGTCTATTTGCATTTCAGATTGTGATGGAAGGTCTTTCACCTGGTTTCCCAGAATGATCATACTTATGTTCTTTTTATGTTCTTTTTCACAGGCCAGCCCTCCAGATCTCTATATTGAAAGATTTAATATAGCTCTTGGGCAATACATGGGAGCATTGCAGAGCATTGTGCCTCTTTTCATATACATGGTAAGTTAGAGCTGTTGCTTCCTTTCCAAATACCTGGGTAGATTGATCTAAGCACATACAGGTGTAGAAAATTAAGCAGGTTCTATTTTTCATTTACTGTATTTTGTGTTAGAAATGGAAATTAAGTTATTTTCATAGTTGTTGAAATACAAGAATTATTTAGTATTTTTCCCTTTTTGTTTTTAAATTATTTATATAAGAATTGCTGAATGGGCATGTAATAATGATCATCAATCACCCAGCGAGCTTTTATTTTATTTGTGCAGTGTTCTCAAGACACTGTGTGTGATCCTAGCAAAATGAAGATATATTAATAGGATTTTCATCCTCAGAGTGTTAAGGCATGCCTCTAAAATATGATGTATAATAAATGCCAGTTAAGTTGTTTCATGAAAAATAGAACACTAAGCTATTTCTTCCATTCTGATGATCTCTTTCTTATATTTAGAGAATTACACTTTGAGTTTAATTTATAGACTTTGTTGATTTGCTTCCTCCCCATTTTAAATGTACAAAGTCGTAGAATCTTAATGTTAGTGCTCTTTTTGAATGGAGAGGCTGTTAGAAACCATCCCAATTCTCTTTGTTTATTAGATTAGGGAATAGGAAGCTTATGTGGATCCTATATTCTGTAGCATTTAGATTGCTGTATGTGGAGAACTATGTTAAAAATGATTTAACTCCATAAAATGCACTTTACTTACAAAAAAATTTACCTCTACCTTTAATGTAGAGGGCATGTTCCAAAAGATCATGTGATTTTGTTTCCACTTATTTATTCCTTGGATGCTGATAACAATTTTGGTAACGAGTTTTCTAGTTAAAATAGTGTAAGAGGCCAGGTGCAGTGGCTGTTGCCTGTAATCCTGGCACTTTGAGGGGCCAAGACAGAATTGCTTGAGGTCAGGAGGAGTTTGAGCCCAACCTAAGCAAGAGTGAGACTTTCTCAAAAGTCAAAAATAGAAAAAAATTAGTTGTGCTTGATTGTGCATGCCTGTAGTCTCCGCTATTTGGGAAGCTGAGACAGGAGGATACTTGGGTCCAGCAATGAGCTATGATGAAGCTGATGTACTCTACGTAGGATCACAGGGTGAGACTCTGTCTCAAAAAAAAAAAAGGCAGAAGAAACCAGGTTTTTCCTTGTCTTTTATCAAGACTTATCTTAGAAGAAATTGATAGTAAGGCTTTTCTTTTGATTTAAGTGCCAGTATTCCTTCATGACTCAAGAAACTAGTGAAAAATATTAGTGATATTAGAAGTAAGTTCATCAGAATCAGCAGGTTTAATTAACTCTTTTGGAAAAGCTTAGGAAACCTAGGAGGTAGGCACTATAATATAATTTGGGTGAAATGGTCTCATAGTTTATTCATCAGTATGTTAGGTCTAAATATCTTGTACTCACAGAGGAAATATTTTACTTTCATTCTAGCAAACTCCTTATTCTTGATGTATTAAAGTTTTTAATGGAGACTGAATGGAGCTGAAGAATAGGGCCTATTTGTGTGTAAAGGGAGGGTAAATAGGTTTCAAACTTCCATGCCTACCTTGTTTTGTTTTGTTTTGTTTTTATTTGTTTGTTTTTTGAGATGGAATCTCACTATGTTGCCCTCAGTAGAGTGCTGTGGCGTCACAGCTCACAGCAACCTTCAACTCTTGGGCTTAAGCGATTCTCTTACCTCAGCCTCCCAAGTAATTTGGACTATAGGTGCCTGCCACAACACCCGACTATTTTTTTGTTGCAGTTGTCTCAGGCCTGGGCTGGGTTCAAACCCACCAGCCTCAGTGTATGTGGCCTGTGCTCTAACCACTGAGCTACATGCACTGAGCCCGTGTCTACCATGTTAATGGCATTTACCAGTAAGCATATTGACTGGGTGCATTAGTATTTTCTAACTTATCATGACTTGAATTTTGAGTCAAAACATGTTTTAGCTATTCATGAATAATTTATAAAAAATTAGATTAAACAATAAGGGGAAGTCATTTTATGCTTTTCTGTAGTGCCATTTTCTTAAACTTCTTGGTCAGATCTTGGGGTTTAAAAAGTCTGTATCATTTAAGAATAAATAAACTTTAAATTTATTCTTCCAGCTTGCAGAATTCAAGTAATGGGTCTTAGGTTGTAAAGTGAAGCTTACTCTTCTTTACTTACATGTGTGAGGGCAGAAACTTGTTTGTTTTTTGAGACAGGAGTCTCACTATGTTGTTCTCGGTAGAGTGCTGTAGCGTCACAGCTCACAG
The DNA here is from genome assembly GCA_963574575.1 of Galagoides demidoff. Taxonomy (NCBI): domain Eukaryota; kingdom Metazoa; phylum Chordata; class Mammalia; order Primates; family Galagidae; genus Galagoides; species Galagoides demidoff. Next base: position 4,330 of record CAUYQV010047867.1, read on the forward strand.
CAACCTCCAACTCTTGGGCTTAAGCAATTCCCTTGCCTCAGTCTCCCATGTAACTAGGACTGCAGGTGCCTGCCACAATGCCTGGCTATTTTTTGTTGTAGTTTGTCATTGTTTACCTGGCCCTGGCTGGCTCGAACCTACCAGCCTCCGTGTATGTGGCTGGTGCCATAACCACTGTGCTATGGGCGCTGAGCCGGAGATAACTTTTCTTATAGTTTAAGAGCTTGAATTTGTTTTGTAGTTACTTATAAATTTGTTCATAAATTGTTTTTATTGTCTAGAAGATAGAAATTCTTCCAGCTTTGGTACTTCCTTGTTGGAAAAGTATATTATTTAAAGAAAATTTGAAATGTTAACCTATTAAGCCCATCATCAGCGAAAGGTTTTTCCAACAAAGAATATAAACAGAATTTTTTAAAAACATTACCAGTTTTATGTTTTTTTGTTTAGAATTTTGAAATTTAACATTATCATACTTGGGAAAAAGTTTTAATGCCCTCTGTTTAAAGAGGACAGGGAGTTTCTAAGAGGTAAAGTGAGAGTTTCTAAGTACTTTAGAGGCTTTCAGACTATTTCTATTTAATGAATTCTGGTTACTTATAATTATGAGTAGGAAGGACACGTTAAAATGTTGGGTGCTAAGATTTTAAATGTTAAATAGGACAATCTGCCAGGAAAGAAATGCATTATAAATGAAGAAGAATTTCCCTTGGGAGTTTAACATTTATCTTTTATTCTTGTGTCTAAACAACAAAATTTCAAAGAGATAGCTAATTTGTTTCAAAGACTTTATAATGCTAAATCAACTTTTTAAAATTTAAATTTGACTAAAAAATATCAGTTGCAAAAGAAGCTTGATAGTTGAAATGTTTATTAATTTAATTTAAAAATAAATTTTCTTTAGATGACTTCTAAAGAGATAAAGAAATTTTTAGAAATGAAATGTGGCAGACAGTTAGTCTTTTGTGATAAAATTCACTTTGGGGAAATAAAAACCCTAATGATTAGAAAAACTGCTATAAAAGACAAATGAGAAGAGGTGACAGGCCCTACCAGATATTAAAATGAAGAAGACTAGAGTAATTAAAAGTGTTTGTCATTGGTGGAAGGATAGACAGATCAAAGAAACAAAACCTGGAGGTAGACTGAAGTAAATGTAGGGAGTTGAGTAAAAAAGATGACATTTCAAATCAGTAAGGAAGGAAGAGATTATTCCATAGCTGGTATTAGGACAACTAGTAGTCATTTTGGAGTTGAGAGTAGAAGAATCTGATCACTACCTTATTTTTTATAACAAATTGTAAGTAGAGTAAGTTTTGAAAAACAATTCGAGAGAACTAGTTTTGGAGTGAAAAAAGCTTTCTCCAAATGAAATCCAAACTTTAAAAGTCACGAAAGAATGACTGTGACAGTGTGTAAAAATTTTGTGTAGCAAGATCTCATACACCAGGAGTAGGTGGGGAAAAATCGCAATAAATTTGAAAAACATGAGACAAAGGTTTGCTTTCCTTGATAAGTTTTCCTGAATTAGAAAAATATCAACAGCCTTATTTTTTTGTTGAAAAATGGACAAGTGATACAAATAGATCACAGAAAAAAATGTGTGGCATATAAACATGAAAATAATCCCAACATCATAATTAAAGAAATACAAGTTAAAATACTTTTTTAAAAAAACTTTTTCAGTTGGTAAAATTGAAAAGATTTGACAATATTCAGTTCTGGTGAATCTGTAGGGAAAAAAACTCTACACTTGCTGGAAATATAAATTGGTGAAACTTTTTGGAAGACTATCTGACAATATTGTTGAGAGTTGAAAATGCACAAACGGGGTGGTGCCTGTGCTCAATGAGTAGGGCACCAGCCCCATATACCGAGGGTGGCGTGTTCAATCCGGCCCCTGCCAAACTGCAACAAAAAATAGCTGGGTATTGTGGTGGGCGCCTGTAGTCTCAGCTACTTGGGAGGCTGAGGCAAGAGAGTCACCAAAGCCCAAGAGCTAGAGATTGCTGTGACCTGTGATGCCATGGTACTCTACCAAGGGCAACAAAGTGAGACTCAGTCTCTTAAAGAAGAGAAAAGAAAAATGCACAAACTTTGACTCAGGAATTATATCTGTAGGAATTTATCATACAAATAAATTCTTAAATACATGCAAATATATAAGTAAGAATTATGCAGTATTTTTAATAGCAAAACAGTGGGGAAAATCTTTGTTATCAGTAGGGGACTGTAATTTAATTCATGGAAAACACAGTAGAAAAATGTGCAATTAAAAATAATAACCTGTTTTTTTTTAGAGAAAAATCTTTTAAGATTTCATATTCAGTAAAAAAATAGTGTACAAAGCCATAGTATGTAATATTTCTTCATTAGTGAGTGTTTTTTTTTTTAAAGGAATAAAAAAGCCATATTCACATATGTGCAAGGAACATTTTAGAAAGAATATATACAAGTTCTTCCAATGTAGAATGGGACCTTCAGGAATGGGACAGAGGGTCTGGTCTGTGTTAGGAAATTTTTCTATGCATACCCTTTTGCTGCTTGCTTTTTATTTTATTACCAACTACATCTTATTTTTATAATTTTTTTCTTTTTGACAGAGTCTCACTTGGTCACCCTCTTTAGAGTACGGTGGCCTCACAGCTCACAGCAACTTCCAACTCTTGAGCTTAAGCGATTCTCTTTGCCTCAGCCTCCCAAGTAAGCTGAGACTACAGGCGCCCACCACAACACCTGGCTATTTTTTTTGTTGTAGTTGTCATTGTTGTTTAGCAGGCCCGGGCCAGGTTTGAACCTGCCAGTTCAGTGTATGTGACTGGCACCCTAGCCACTGCACTATGGGCAGCAAGCCTATTTTTATAATTTCTTAGAAAAAAACTTAACATTAGAAATTAAGAGAATCAAGGAGCAACTTGCTACTACCCCTTGCATTGAATTAACATTTAACATGAGCAAACTCAATCTTTTTAACTTTCTATTCGTTCTAGTCAAGATGCTTTTGACTGTAAGAAATAGAAACCATGATTCAAAGTGATTAAGGAAAAGAGTATTATCTTCTGTAGTAGAACTCTAGAAATAAGGCTGTCTCCAGTGTTGGTTGAATCAGTGGTTCAACAGTGGTACCAAGGATTCAGGTTCCTCTTTGTCTCTTTGCTTTGTTTTATCTTGTTCTCTTCGTAGTTATAAGATGACTGTAAGAAACTTTTCTCTCAAGCCTAGGTTTCTGTGACTGGGCTGCTTTGAGTGTCTACCTCTGAACCAAAGATGGTCCCTAGGGAATGCTATAAACACTGGACTTATTATTGAAGTTGAATGTGTGCTCGGTAGTCAACCAGTAAATGCTCACTGCCTGCTTTCAGCCCACATCATATAAATGGTGTACCTTTTATTAGATGATGTGTTTTTAAAGGACATGCCACACCAGTATAGTTCCATAATGTCTGTATATTCATCTAGTTTTTATACTTTAAACACCATGCCAGAAAGACATGCAACTAATAGTGACAAGGCTTGTGCTTTCTTTGTTTTAATTGGTGCTTTTATTGTTTCCTAAAATAATAATGCACTGCTTCAATTCAGTCGACTAATCATTTCCCCCAATTGCTACATGAAAATGAAATTTATTTTCTTTTTCAGAATAAGTTTTACATCGAAACCAAGCTTAACAGAGACTTAAAAGATGACCTTATAAAGCTGTTTACGGAGCATGTTGCAGAAAAGCACATTTACAGCCTAATGCGTAAGTAATAATTCAACTTTATATAAGAGTGAAGTAATCTTCAGTGCTCTTTTTCCTTTTTTCTCTTTATTTCATCTGAGAACATGGTCACATAAACCCCAAGGCTGGCATCTTCTGAACCAGGTACTAAGAAGTGTTGGAACCTGCAATAACTGTTCTATAAGGAGAGACACTGAGGAACTGAAAATGTGACTTGAAGGTCACTCAGTGAGCTCGAGCAGTTTAGCCAGGTCTGGTCTGATGCTTGTGGTCTTTTTTTCCCTCCCTGACAATAGGGGATATGTTATTAGAAAATTCACTCCTAACTTTATTACCAGTAACTCTGAAAGGAGTGCAGTGTTACATCTTTGAAATGGTAGTAGAGAATCCTCCCTCATTTTTACTGTTTAATTTCGAAATCCTTCTCTATTCTAACTCCTTCATTTACTAAGTACGTATTTTAGGCAAGCTTTTTTGCCTCTGTAGTCCTGCATTTTGTCTCTTCTGTGAGTTAGGATCTGTAAAATATATTAACGTGCTATCAAAGTACCAAGCTCAGTTTCTGCTTTCTCCCCATTCTCAAGTCCTCTGCACCTTCATAATAGGTGACATTTCATCCTGCTTTTCTTAAAAGAATACACTTTTCCAGGTAGAGTTTAAGTCTCTGTACCTATCTAAACATCCTTTAAAAGCTCATATCTTGTACAAAAATCATCAAGTCATGTTTTAGAAGTTGGCATATATTTGGATTTGTAGTATATATTTTTGTTTTCCTATGTATCACAATGAAATTATGCTAGAATTTACAAAAGAATTGTTGTAAGCTTGACCACAAGCTATTTTCATTTTAGATTAAGAGAAGGAATTATTAAACATTGGGCCAGTTTATTTTAGAAAAGCAAGGTTTTCAAATAATAGTATAGTTGAAGATAATATATGTATGTGTTTCATTATTATGTTCCCACGAGATTTTAACATCACAGTAAGGGCCTAGGATCTTGAGAGTATGACATGTTTCTTTTTTTTTTTTTCTTTTTTAAGGTTGGAAAGATGTTTACAAACATTTTCAAATATTATCTTATGAGATATTCCAGCTAATATTTAAAATTCCTTAAGTGTTTTCTTTAATGGTGATTTTGTTTGTTTGTTTGTTTTGCTTTCACTACAAAATAGAGAGCAGCATTTTGAAGTCTTCCTTTCAAAAATCTATAGAGAAATACAACCATCTGGTAAAAAAGGCTACTTATTTTGTAAATATATTTTTATATTTACCAGCAATTTGGAAATCAATTTATTGGATATATACAAAGAGAATATTCAAAAGAATATAGTAGCCTAGATCTGGTAAGAGAAAACATAAATGGATTACTTCTTCCCTTTATCATATAGTCTGGTTTTCAATAAAATTTACACTTAAAGGTTGAAAGTACATTTCCTTTTCCAAGTAAACTTAAATTTTTGTGAATTGAATAAACTGAGTTTATCACATATTTATTGAACCATTATCAGACATTGTACGTAAGGGTAAGGGATACAAAAAGTGACCAGTAGTCTTATTGGTGGGGGCTTTAAAACGAGGAACTCCAGGCTTGGCGCCTGTGGCTCAAGCGGCTAAGGCGTCAGCCACATACACCTAAGCTGGTGGGTTCGAATCCAGCCTGGGTCCGCCAAACCACAATAACGGCTGCAACCAAAAAATAGCCTGGTGTTGTGGCAGGCGCCTGTAGTCCCAGATACTTGGGAGGCTGAGGTAAGAGAATCGCTTGAGCCCAGGAGTTGGAAGTTGCTGTGAGCTGTGATGCCACAGCACTCTACCCAGGGTGACAGCTTGAGGCTCTGTCTCAAAAAAAAAAAACAAGGAGCTCCAGGCTCGGTGCCTATAGCACAGTGGTTACAGCACTGGCCACATACACTGAGGCTGGAGGGTTCAAACCTGGCCCAGGCTAGCTAAACAACAAAAAATAGCTGGGCATTATGGCCCAGCTACTTGGGAGGCTGAGGCAAGAGAATCGCTTGAGCACAGGAGTTGAGGGGTTGCTGTGGCCTGTGACTCCATGGCACTCTACCCAGGGCAGCAGCTTGAGACTCTGTCTCAAAAAAAAAAAAAAAAAAAACACAAGGAATTCTATAAATGTTTAACAGTGTTATGTGGATGAGATGATCATCGAAAAGTTTTTTAAACACACAGTTTTATGTATTACAGGACCTGTTCCTGATACTTTACAGATACAGTAGAACCTCTATAATTGACCACCTCCTTATATTCACAGTCTGCTTAAATTGACCTACTTTTCATAGACTGGACGTGCACCAACTACATGTATGTATCAGTACAGTAGGCCTAGTTCTTTATGTTGCCCCTCCAGGTGTTTATCAGTTTGTTACAGTCCCCTGGGTGGTCAGTCAGTTTACAGAGGTGCTACTGTATGGATTTAATTTTCATGACCCCAGAGGGAAGGTGTAGTCATCACTTCCATTTTGTAGATGGAGAAACTGAAACAAAGAAAGGTTAAAATGAATTTAAACTAAGGCTGGGTATAGTGGCTCATGCCTATAATTCTAGTATTCTGGGAGGTGAAAGTAGATGGATTGCCTGAGTTTATGGATTCAAGACCAGCCTGAGCAAGAGTGAGACCCTGTTTCTAAAAAATAGCCAGGCACTGGGGCGGCGCCTATGGCTCAGAGGAGTAGGGTACCAGCCCTATGTGCCGGAGGTGGTGGGTTTAAACCCAGCCCCGGCCAAAAACTACAAAAAAAACTCCCGACATTAAAAATAGCCTGGCATTGTGGTGGGCGCCTATAGTCTCACCTACTCAGGCGGCTGAGGCAAGAGAATCGCTTGAATCCAAGAATTTGGGGTTGCATGAACTATGACCACGCACCACGGCACTCTACCAGGGTGGACAAAATGAGACTCTTGTCTCAAAAAAAAAAAAAAAAAGAATTTAAACTAGAATAACACAGTTATTAAGGATTGATATCTTATCTCCAGTTATACATTTTCCTGTCACTCCAACAAAACAACTGTACTCACATTTCCTAAAATCTGATCATTTCCTTTTTGTGGCTTTACATACATTTGGAAATGGTAGTGTTTCATTTTTTATGCTGTGTAACAAATCATCCAAAAACATAGTGCTTGAAGCAATAGTCTTTTACTTTGCTCTGCAGTTTGGGGAGGGTTTGGAGGGATAGCGCTCTGTTCAGGCTCACCAGGAGGTTGGGGCTTTCCATGGGGCTCATTTTCGTGGCAGGTAAGTGGTGCTAGCTTGTGGTTTCTCTTATTTTTACTTACAAGAATGATGTCCCAAGATACAGGAAGTGGTAACTACCAGCATCTTAACTCCTAGACTCAGAAACTGGCACAGTATCCCTTTTGCTGTGTTTTACCGGGGATATGGTCACGGAGTCCAAATTCTAGGAGAGAGGACCTGGGTCCTTCCTTTCAATAAGAGGCAAGTCAGGGCGGTGCCTATGGCTCAGAGGGTAGGGTGCCGACCCTATATGCTGAGGGTGGCAGGTTCGAACCCGGCCCCGGCCAAACTGCAACAACAACAACAAAAAAATGCTGGGCGTTGTGGCGGGTGACCGTAGTCCCAGCTGCTTGAGAGGCAGAGGCAGGAGAATCACCTAAGCCCAGGAGTTGGAGGTTGCTGTGAGTTGTAATGGCATGGCACTCTGCCGAGGGCAATAAAATGAAACCCTGTCTCTTTGGGGAAAAAAAAAAAAAAGAGGCATGTCAAAAGAATCTAGGCGGCCATGTCTTAAAACCAATACAGTAAGACAAATGAACACTCTCTCTGCTAATAAAGAATTTGATACTCAATTCTCCCATGTTATTCATTAATAGTATGTTTCATGAATCAAGACAGTGGCTTCTTACTGGAAGTAAAGCCAGTTTTCTATCAGCTCCATGGTATAATCATTTTAATACATATTTGCTTATAACATAAAGTAGCTTTTGGTTTTGCCTGGTAGTAAAAGTTCCTTTTTGAAATTAAATTTTAGTGAGAATTAAATTCTGAAAATAGCATAACTACTGGGATCTACATTGATTGGTCAAGATATCTATGTAATATTGTTGTGTTAGTGACTCTGAACTAATGTACATCAGTGGGTCAGTTAATGGTAGAAATTTACTGAAAAAATGTAATATGTTGGTTTTTGTTATATAGTAGGAGACTTATAATTCAGTTTGCATAGAGTTTTTAATGGTTACTTTTGAGTTTCCTTAGGAAGTCCTGTTAGTTCAAACACCTATAGTTTGAAATTTTTTTGAAGTCAACAGTTTTAGTTATGATTTTTAAGAACTGCTTCTCAAACTAATAAAGGAGAGAAGCCTCTAAGCAAGCCTGTAGCACTGAGGAATACTTAAAAGAGCAGAGAAGCTTGGTTCTGATTTTAATTCAGATACAAAAAGATGTGTAACTTTTTAGCAAGGCACTTGAACTGTATACTTGAATGTCATAATCTGAGAAAGACAAGAAGATTAGAAATTATGTGATGTTCTATTTCAGTTTTTAAATTGTGTGGTTTATTGACATTTATGATCAGTGGGGTTGTTATGGGGTACTTGTTTTTCTAATATATGATTTTTAGAAGAAAATGTTACTAATGGTAGGTAACACATTGTATACTACTTGCATATAAAGTCAGCATTTCAGAGGTGGGGTGGTAAAGTTAAAAGAGTACAGAGTTTAGAGTAAAACACAAATTCTTGAAACTCTTCTGCCACAGCTAGTTCTGTGACTTTGTATTTTTCTTCTATTTTTATTACTTTCTCTTTTATTTTTTTCCCTATCATAGGAAAGCTGTATGACTTTGGATGAATTATTCAGCGGTTTTGTTTGGTTTTAGCCTCAGTTTCTTTATCTGGTTTATAAAAAAGGTAGATAATGATAAAGTTTGTGAGAAATTCAATTCTAAATTAAAGAAAGCATGTAAGAAATAAACATGTGTAAAGTACCTAACACTTGCTAACTACTGAACACATATTTTCTTTTCTTCATCAAGTTTTCTCCTTCAAATTCCCATTCTTTTTCCTTAAGCTATTAACTAGAAAATATTTTAAATTTTAAACACCATTTTCCTGAAAAGAGGTGGAAAGGGTTTTAGTGAAATGTTACAAAATCTTCTCAACTCTAATAATCTTTGTTTTTATTTTCAGTTAATTCATTTCAAATGCATATATATATATATATATATATATCTTTGTATTACATTTATCATTTCTTCACAACTGTCAGATTTCACATAGGTGATTATAGTTATGGTAGGGGTTATTTATAAATATATATACTTGACCACATAAGAAAGGTGTGGTTGAATATGAAGAGTTAGTGGGAACAAGGCTGATTAAATGCCAAAATGATGGGTGAAAAGGTAGGAAGATGGATTAATACAGAGAGAATGCCAGGACTTTGGATAAATGTTAAAATTAGAACCTTGAGTAGAAGAGACTCTCAGAATCTAACACTTAGAATTTCAATAATTAAACATTCTATTTTAAAGCAGAAGATTTTCTAAAATACTTCAACATTTGTCTTCTTTAAAATTTATCTATGCCATTCAAGATTGTAACTATCAACAAATGATAAAATTGGAAGGACAAACTTGAACAGTATACTTCTGCTAACTGTCATAAATTCAAATGAAACTCACATTTTATGTTTGAAACTATAAGATCCTTTCTGGCTTAGTAGAATGATGTTTCTATTTTTAGAAAGGTTTGGCCAGAGGAAAATTAGTTGATAGGATTTTGCAAGCCTGGCTTAGAGTAAAATGATACCAGAGTTTGTTGTTGTTGTTGGTAGTTGTTAGTAAACTGCAAGTCTGGGACAAATAAAAAATGAACCATTTTAGGTAGGTAGTATCTGTTGTATCCACTAAATAATGGAACTTGATAATATCTCTTAGTGATGTTATCTAGAGGAATTATTCCCACTCATGTAAAAATTTATTTAATTAGATGTTCATGTGGCTGTCTGACAACCTAAAAGAAAACTGACTTCTGTTATCAAGTTTGGAGTCAAGGTCATGGAGGATCACGTGGTTAGCAAAGTCATGAAAATGAGAAAGATGTGCCATCATTATCTCTTGCCTGTAGCTTTCCTAAGAAAAAAGTAGATGAAACTGCATAATTTGGAGAAGGGAGTTTCTGTCTCTGATCCTGTTTCTAAAATTACTAGTACATGTCTTTCAGGAAAAATACTAAGAGCCTCAAATATGATGACTTAGGGGAAGGAGAAATGATTGAGGGAGTTTGTTTTATGACATTTTATTCCCTAAATGTAATGGAAGCACTTTTGTTTCAGTACTAAGTATCCTGACTACTACTGCTTTTAGAAAGCTTTACTTAAGTTTTTTTTTGGAAACTCCATGAATTGATTCAATTCCATTAGTGTTCCATCAAACTTTCATATATTTTTACCTGTTAGATTGGGCACCATTGTACTGGATTTTTCAAAAACAAAATTTCTTTTGTCTACAAACTCTTGGTTTGTCCTTACACTTGTTTCCCCTTCTGTCTCTGGGAGAAATAGTAATAGAGAAATCTTGATAATCATATTAAGTATTGCCTTCTTTTTAACCCATTTTCTCTTCATATTTTAGCTTTACTTATAGAAGCCCAGTCAACACCATTTCAGGTCACACCTTCAACTATGGCAAATATTGTGAAAGGCTTGTATACTCTCAGACCAGGTAAACATTCATTATTTCCATTGGACCTGATTGTTTATGTTGTCACCTCATGCAAGAGGGCAGTGTGTTTTGTGTGGCCTAATGGTATTTGCTTTTGCTAGAGCAAATTGAGTAGTAATTTATCCTGGTGAAATATAAACTCAGGACTCACTTGGAACTCTTAACTAGGGAAAACCAATCAGTTTGTTTTTTGCAGGACCTGTGAGGGAAACACAAGAAGTAATTTGAAGGATCACCTTAGATAAAATTGAACTTCATGTTTGGTCTTAATCTCTGTCTTTGTTATTACAGAGTTTCTCTTTCTTTTTCTACCCCATGCTGCACATATGGCCAGACATACACATTCACATTCTTAGGCATATTATATAATTTGCAAGGAATCTAAAAGTGTTGATAAAGTTATAATCATTTTATAAGGATGTTTGGGAAGAGATAGAATCAGAAAAGAATCAAAAACCAAAGATCACTATATTCAAATGCATGGTGTATAAATTATTTTAATGCACCTATTTTAGAATAACAACATGTGAATTATTTTAATGCACCTATTTTAGAATAACAACAAGTTGCTTCTGAATATATCTTCCTGTCTGTAAGCCAGAATCTCAAACTTGTAATACAGTTGGCTAGCCCATTACAAAATATTTGTGGGAGACAGATTACAGAAGTTATCAGGGTAGAACATTATTCTACAACCCATAAACACAAGGGATGTTTTTTAGACAGTAATTACCTTTTTATGAATTTCTTTTGTTGTGTGATGATTAAATAAAATAAAACATGATATAAAGAGCTTGATAGTACCTGATAACACAATAAGCATGCAAATATTAACTGCTGTTATTACTATCAATTTGAGTTTGTTAGGTTAATTGATGGCTTGTTTGCTTAATTAAGTTAAAAGACATGTCAGAATTGAACTAGAGAAAATCAAACTAGGCATAAACTGTGGTACCACCTGCATAGACCGTGATTTTAGAAACACCTTTTTAAGCTACTCTGAATGATTAGTGACTTTTGGAGTATTCGAACTTCCTGTTTTACTTGAGTTTAGATCTAAGTCTTGAGCGTTCTTTATAATTTAATAGAAATTACTTGTATAAAGTAATATATATAGTATATAATATATCTTATTACATGTGTACCGTAAACAGACACTTTTTCTAGTTTCTCAGAATGTTTAATTCTATTTTACTGCAGTGTGATGAAAATGGCTCATGAAATTTTTTTGTGTGTGCTAGGTTATGAATGATTTTCTTATATGTTGGAAAGTACTAAATGTAGTATGAAAAATCCTTCCTCCTAAGTAGGCAGCTTTATCAGTTTTGGCTTTCATCATTAGTAATAAAATTACAGAATAAAGCTAATGGCAGAAATTATAGATACATGTTTATCTAAAGCTATTTTTTCCAGGTTCGAGCTAGAACTGGGTTTGAGAATTGTCCTTTTGAAAAGGTGAATTTTATCACAGACTAAACTTTTGCTGCCCTAGGCAGTTTTTGAGATAATTTTAAGCAAATATTAACATTTACATGTCTTGCCAGAACCCATTATGTTCCGGTTTTATTAAAGCAGTTTTATTCACCTGATATATTAAGATTAGGCTATTTTGGCTCGGCGCCTGTGGCTCAATCGGCTAAGGCGCCAGCCACGTACACCAAAGGTGGCAGGTTCGAATCCCCAGCCCGGGCCTGCCAAACAACAATGATGGCTGCAACCAAAAAATGGCCGGGCGTTGTGGCAGGCACCTGTGGTCCCAGCTACTTGGGAGGCGGAGGCAGGAGACTCGCTTGAGCCCAGG
>CAUYQV010047870.1:0-31506 GCA_963574575.1 Galagoides demidoff
CGCCTGTGGTCCCAGCTACTTGGGAGGCTGAGGCAGGAGACTCGCTTGAGCCCAGGAGTTGGAGGTTGCTATGAGCTGTGATGCCATGGCACTCTACCCAGGGGGATAGCTTGAGGCTCCGTCTCAAAAAAAAAAAAAGATTTTAATTCCATTAGGTATGTCTTGTGTGTCAAATGTACAATGTTAAGTGTATGGCTTGGTGATTTTTTAATATGATGTATCTGAATAGCTATCAGATCAGGTGGTGAATCTGATAGCTCAGAGTGTGTCCCCTCCCAGTTATATCCCAAAAGTAACCAGTGTTCTGATTTCTTTCATCAATGATTAGTTGTGCTTGTTTTGAACTTCATGTAAAATGTAAAATGGAATTATGTGGTATATGTGTGTGATGCTTTGTGTCTTTTAAATTAACTTAAAAATATCATAATGTGTATATATATCACATGTATATATAATTATATAAACTATATATGGATATATACAAAACTATGTTATATGCTTATATATAACATCTATTTGTGACATATACCACACACCATGTATTATATCTAGGTAATTGTATGTGTATACACACACATTTCTATACCTTGCTTCATTCCTATATTGTGGCAGTTGTTCCATAATAGTTCATAGAATTGCTTCATTTAAAAACTAATAGTGACAATAACTAAGAAAATGACATGAAGGCTATGTTAACCAGTTTGATGAAAATATTTCAAATTGTATATAAAGACAGCACACTGTACCCCATGACTGTATTAATGTACACAGCTATGATTTAATAAAAAAAAAGAAAAAAAAACTAATAGTGACTGGGTGTGGTGGCTCACACTTGTAATCCTAGCACTCTGGGAGGCCCAGGTGGGTGGATGGCTTGAGTTTAGGAGTTCAAGACCATCGTGAGCAAGGGCGAGACCCTGTCTCTACTAAAAATAGAAAAACTAGGGCAGTGCCTATGGCTCAAAGGGTAGGGCTCCAGCCCCATATGCCAGAGGTGGCAGGTTCAAACCCAGCCCCGGCCAAAACCTGCAAAAAAAAAAAAAAAAAAAAGAAAAACTAGCTGGGTGCAGTGGTACACAGCTGTAGTCCTAGCTACTTGGGAGGTTGAGGTAAGAGGATTGCTCAAGCCCAAGATTCTGAGGTTGCTGTGAGTTGTGATGACATCACAGCATTTTACTTGGCGATAGAGTAAGACACTGTCTCAAAATTTAGAAAATAAAACTAACAGCTGCATAGAATTCCATTGGATGGATGTTCTATGTTGTTTGAGTATATGCATTTGTAATTTTTCATTAATTTTTTTTTTGTTTTGAGATAGAGTCTTACTTTGTTGCCCTCAGTACAGTGCTGTGACGTCACAGCTCATAGCAACCTCTAGCTATTGGGCTTAGGCGATTCTCTTGCCTCAGCCTCCCAGGTAACTGGGACCACAGGTGCCCACCACAATGCCCGGCTATTTTTTGTTGCAGTTTGGCTGGGGCTGGTATTGAACCCTCCGTATATGGGGCCGGCCCCCTACTCACTGAGCCACAGGTGCCGCCCAGTTTTTCATTAATTATTATGACTGCATTCTTCTTGTGGATAGTTAAGGCACTGTAGATGTAGCCCTGCCCTTCATATTCCTGGTGCCCTCAGCCCTCCCTGCTCTTGTTTGTAGTCTGGTCTGCGGCCTTCCAGGCCTTCGACTGTGTTCCTGTCATTAGCATACATAAATATGAACCTTAAGCAAGGACATGACATGCTTTGAGTGTGCGCATTTGCGTTAGTGGATGACATGGAGCTGAGGCTGCGGAGCCAGTGATAAAACCACAGGCTGTGGAGCCAAGGGCCTGGCTTTAAATTCTAGATTTTTCAGTAAGCTACTGTGATCCCCTAACATTCTGCAGCTGGCTTTGTCCACGGGCTGTGTATGTCTGGGTGATCAATGTTGTTTCACGTAGTTTCAGCCTGTTCTTTCTAACTTCTGCCTATTGTTTCACAAATGTTTAGCAGCCTTCCCGGCTCTACCTACTAGCCAGTAGCACCTCCTTCCTCAGTCGTGACAATCAGAAATGTCTCCAGGCCATGTCAAATATTCCCTGGGGTGGCAAAATTGCCCTTGAAGATCATTGGTCTATGCTGTGCAGTGCTGCAGGGAGCATCCTTCTCTGAGCCCCCCTGCACATGAGCAAAGCAAGATCATCATTATTGTATTCCCATTCCACAGATAAGGAGGCTCAGAGAGGTTGAGTACTTGCTTGAGGTCACACAGTAAATACATAGCAGAACCAGGATTCTGGATGGCACTTCTTCCCATTTTGGGGGTACCCACCAAGTGCAAAGAACACCTCTAGGCTGAGGTGCATGTGTAGTGGGTGACAGAGCAGATTTGAGCCCCTGTCGTCATAGATCTAACATTCTAATGAGGGGCAGACAGTAAGGCAGTGATCAGATACATATCTGACACATCAGGCTGTAGTTAGTTAGTGAGGGTAAGGACATACGAGAATCACAGTCATAGTGCCACCTGACGCTTGATGACATTTTATAGCAATAGCTGATGGTAGAGATTTCAGCACATCAGGTACTGTACCAAAGAGTTTCACACAACTAACTCATAGAATTTCTGAAGAAAACTCCTGTGAGATGCTCTTAATGGTACTGTCATGTTGCAGGTGGGGAAAATGAAGCCTGGGTCTGTTAGGGGCTTTACCAGGAATGGAAATGGTGGTACTAGCTAGCACCTGGACTTCTAGAACTCACAGCCCTTTGGCAGCCTGCCTTCGGACCTACTTCCTGGATGGCCCCAAGGGTCAGCTAGGCCCAGGCATTGTGACTCAAAGAGTGCAGTTTGCAATGAGGTACAGACAGAAACGACGGAGGGTAAACATTGAAACTTTTATAGCATTTCAGCAGAGCAATTTTATGCCATTTGAATCTAATACTTGAAAAATTAGACCTGTAGTCTTTTCATTTTGTTTGTTTTTTTAGTAATTCATTTTTATTGCATTTTCCCAACAGTGGTAGTCTCAAATGGATTGGAAATTAAAGAAAAAAATGTTCTTCTCTGCAGACAGTTGGAGGAACACTGTGTTAAAGGTGGGGAATGTGTGGAGAGCAGACTCTGGCCTGTAGTAAGTCCTCAGTAAATGTGAGCTCTTACAGTTAACCTGTTATTCTCACATTGGGTTCTTGCTGTATAAGCCCCTTGCCCCTGGGCACTAGGACAAGCTGAGGAATCCTCATGGATGCAGGCCCAGGAGGGTTGGCTAACGTAGTGTGGCCAGCAGGGTCCAGATGACTGTGGGCTATTCTCTTTGTTGTCTATCTTCTGCCCGGGCAGCTGGATAGGTCCTGACCTGCAGGCTTCCCTGTGGAGGTGGCTGGTTGGTCCCAGCCTGGAGCCCTGGTTAAGCAGGTCCTTGGAGAGGGTAGGCTTTCCTGGGGCTGTCAGCAGCTGAGGCCCCTCTTGGGGACCCTGTCTCTAGGCCTCTCATCAGCCCCTCTCTTTGTCTCCGTGGCCATGGCAACCTGGCTGGACGCTTGGCACTTCCTGGCCCAGCCCCCAGCCTGACCAGCAGCTTTCTCCTCCACTGAGGCTGTCCTGGCAGGCTCCAGGCTGGCTGGGGAAGCTGCGCCCACTGCCCACTAATGGGGGCTCCTGGGCAGGGCTGCCCTCTGGTATGGGAAGGACCCTAAGCAGAGGCCCCTGCTGGGTCACTTCTGCCTCTTGGCCTTTTTAATTCTGGCTTGGAACGCTTATTTTCATTCTGAGTTTGCTTGCTCTCCTGGCTGTGCCTCCAGCTTTCTGGGCCCTGTGTCCGTCCCTCTCTCTGTCTTTCTGTCTCCCTCTTCCTCTGTCTCTCCCTCTCACTGTCTGGCTTCTGATATTTCACTCAGAGATTGGTCCCTGCATCTGACAGTGGGCTGGTTTGGAGCCTGTAGGGCGCCCTTGAGGTCCCCCTTGTGCCCTGAGACAGGGCACACTTGGGAGGGGCTCATTCACAGCCCCCAGCAGCTCACTGTGATCCTGCTGTTCCCAATGGGGGGTGTTTCTGGGGGACCTCCCCCTCTGTGAGGGAGGGGATTCTCTTGAGGGGTGAGGGGATACTCTGCGCCAGTGAGGTAATCCTCTACCTGGTGAGTCAGGGATCCTCCTGGCCAGACCCTGCTGGGACGAGGGAGGCTGCTGAGCCCCTTGCTCTGACATCTGAGCCATCCATGTGAAGGGCTTGGACTGAGTAAACCCAGAGTGTTTTCTTTCCATCCCTGGGGAGTGGGCCTGTTCCCACTGTGGGTCATTAAAATCATCATTTATTAATGGCCACAGCTGTCCTATAGATATGAATAAGTAATGCTTCCTTATAATGCTCTAGACTTGTAGGGTCCTTGGGGACCTTGGAGGGGTCTAGATGAAGAGTCATCCCAATCTGGTCTTTGGGGCTCAGAGAGAGAAAATGATTTGCCTGGGCAAGGGTTGCAAACCCATTCGCCTGTGGCTCTGACAGGTAAAGCAGCAGGTGTAGGAAAAATCACGTAGCCTTCACCACCTGTCTTTTATCTCTCTACTTTCAACATTGGCGCTGAGAGAGAGGAATACTCTTTACCCTTAATCTCTCTGTGTCTTGGTCTTCTCATCTGTAAAATGAGGATAATGACACCTGTCTCATGGGTGTCCTTCTGTCCTCCTTAATTTTTTAACTGAGGTCTAATTCATATCTATTACGGATAGTCCAGTGGGTTTTAGTCTATGCACAGGGTTGGTTGTCCCACTGCCAAATGGAATCATGACAATACTTGACCTTTTGTGCCTGGTTTCTTTCACTTGTCCTGATGTTTTCAAGATTCATCCCTGTGGAAGCATGTGTCAGAATTTAATTCTTTTTATAATGGCTGAACCATTTATTCTGTTATATGAGTATACCATGCTTAATCACCCATTGATGGATATTTGGATTTCCACTGTTTGGGTAGTATGAATGATGCTGTGAACAGTGTGCACAAATTTCTAAAAAATTGAAAAAATATATTTTATTGTACATACATATATATGGATTTTTGAGACAGACTCTGGTTCTGTCATTCAGTCAGGAATACAGTGGCACGATTATAGCTTACTGCAACCTCAAGTGATCGTCCCACTTGAGCCTCCTGAGTAGCTGGGACTACAGGTGTGTGCCACCATACTCACCTGATTTCTTTCTTTCTTTTTTTTTTACAGGAAGGGTCTTGTTTTGTTGCTCAGGCTTGTATTGAACTCCTGACCTCAAGTGATCCTCCTACCTTGGCCTCCCATAGTGCTGGGACTATAGGCTGTGAACCATTGTGCCCATGTACGAGAGTTTCTGTATGGACATGTGTTTTCATTTCTCCTGGGCATATACCCAGGATGGGCTTATAGATTTCTTGGGAAGATTAAGTAAGTTCATAAATTGCAACTCTCAGAACAGAGCCTGGCACAGAGCAGGTGCTAGACGTGTGTGCTCTTAGTTTTACAAAATCATGCCTGAAGCCTTTGGCCTTGGATATTGTGGAGATGCAGTGTTGTTTAACATTTATTGAGTGCTTACTGGGAGCCAGGCATCAGTCCCGCTGGGGGCTCTTTTACAGATGAGGAAATGGAGACAGTGCAGTAATTTGCCCAAGATCATAGAGCAAGGAGATGGCAGAGCTCAGGCCCAAATGAGCCCTGGAAGTCTGGCTGCAAAACCTGTGTGCCTGATGCCTACCTGGGCCTTCTGGAGAACCACAGAGCTGGTGTCCCACGGCAGGGGGTGGGGGACACAGCTGCTTCTCAGCCCCGAGCAGGGGTTCCCATGCAGGAACACGAACACATTATTGCCAGATCTCCTGACTTTTAAAAGACATTTTCTCCAACAGCCGGAAGTGTGGTCTTTTTGGTATGAAATCACTGGATTTTTCAAAGCTGGCAACTCAATCACATTTTTAACAAACACTTCTCAGGCCAAACCAAACACGTATGCAGGCCAAACCCGTGGGTTGCCAGTTTGCACACTCTGCCCCTGGGATGACTGGGTGGTGGTGGTGGGCGCTGACTTGGATGCCAGACATCTCTGAACCCGGGTGCTCATCTTCCCTGGCGGGTTTCTGGCTCATGTCTGTTTCAGTTGTATTCAAATCCGACCTCTGGCTGGAACGGTGGGCTTGTCAAGGGCCCCCGCGTGTTTCCTCATTTTCGGCTCCTTCCCTATCATCCCCCAAGTCATAAAATCATGGTTTGTCCATATTGGTGCTTTCTTTCCAGCCCTTGCCTTTAGCCCTCACTGACACTGTGACCTTGGGGCAAGTGACTTGCCCTCTGTACCTCAGTTTCCCCATCTGCCAAATGGGTATTAATGATACTTCCCTCTGGGGTTGATGCAGCATTTGGACAGCGTCTGGCACCTAGTAAGAACACAGTAAAGTCAGTTATAGTTATTGTTACATGCAGACACTCAGGCTCTGCCATCTGGCAGAAACTGTGAAGGTGACTAATTATTTGCGTGCTTTATCTCTCTCTGCGTTCACTGCAGGGAGTGATATTAGTATGCGTGCGTGCATGTGCATGAGTCCGCACGGTTCCAGGCCAGCTAGCAGGGGTGCTGTTTCCTGCATGCATATGTCCCTGCATAAGTAGAACGTATATATTATTTGTGCACATGCGCACATACTCCCACATCCTCACACACACACACTCTCTTACTGTCAAACATTCTCAGAAATAAGTACATGTTGGGGTTCTCGGGTAGTGACTGCAGCCACCTGAGCAGCCAGCAATGTCTCAGTTGTTTGGGGAAGGTAGGAGCTGACAGGGATGGGGTGGGCAGAGGTAGCGGGTATGTAGAGAAGCTGGGTACCTGCTGCTGGGGAGGGTGGGATGTGGCAGGGACAATGTCAGGTACACTGAGGGCGGGGCTGTGGGGTTTGTGTGTATCCCAAGTTGTGGCTGTGGTCGTGGGGAAAAGTGCTGGGATTTGACACTCGCCGTCTTGGCGTTCTGTGCGGGGTTGGACAGAACACCCAACAGGCCCCTGAGCCTATCTCTGCCTCCTGCACCTTCCCTTTCTTCTCTTCAGCATATTGTGGGCACTAATTTAGGCAGAGGCTCCTTGGACTCTAAGAAAAGCTGAAGCATGCAAAATTAGCACAACAGAGTTTAGCTATCTGGAGAAGCGCCTGGGCTACTGAATTTATCTTCTTTCTGCCTCGCCATCACTCATGTGGAAGTTCTTTTCTTCCTGGTTGAACTTCTTAAATTACCTTGCAGCCCACCACCCTCCTTTTTCCTTTGAGTCTGGGGGCAGTGGCATCTTCTGCTCCTCTCTTTTCTCTCTTTGTTCCTACATAACTTTTTGGAAAGACCAGAAGGACTTGAGGTTGCCTCTGGAAGAGGAGGGTGGTTAGACTGAGTCAGCCCCAGGATGGATTTAATGATTCCTTCATCACACTTGTTACTTGACATGTATCAAGTACTTAGGATGCTGCAGGTTGGGTCCGGAGCATTCTGCCTACATTAATTTCTTCCAACAGCCTTAGTGGAGGTATTCTTATTGTCCCATTTTACAGTCAAGGAAACTGAGGTACAGAGAGGTTTTGTCACATGCCCAGGGGCCCTCAGTGAGGAGAAGCTGAGCCAGGGTCTGAACCAGCAGTCCAGTTTCAGGGCCCACACTCCTAACCACAGCACTGTACTGTTTTGCTTTGCCAAGGGCTCATTCAGCAGATTTGCTGAGCACCTACTACGTGCTAGGCCCATTTTTCTTCTCTTTTCCTCCCCCTTCTTTCTTCCTTCCTCCCCTCCTTCCTTTTCTCTTATCTATCTATCCCTCCATCTGTCCATCTATCCATCCACCCTTCCATCCATCCATCCGTCCAGTTAGTGTTTCCTGAAATACACTCATTCCAGTATCAGTCTTATGATTTTTGTCTTATTGGAATCCCAACTGCAATATTATATATATATATATTATTTTTTTTTTTTTTTAAGAGACAGAGTTTCACTTTGTCACCCTCAGTAGAGTGCTGTGGCGTCACTGCTGACAGCAACCTCCACTCTTGGGCTTAGGTGATTCTCTTGCCTCAGCCTCCCGAGTAGCTGGGACCACAGGTGCCTGCCACAATGCCTGGCTGTTTTCTTGTTGCAGTTTGGCCAGGGCCAGGTTTGAACCCACTACCCTCGATATATGGGGTCAGCGCTCTGCTCACTGAGCCACAGGTGCTGCCCCTATTTACATAATATTTTTGCTGAATCTGAACCTCCTCCCTTTTTTAAACCCTTAGTATCATCTTAGGCAATCACGTTTATGAAGTCATGGATTCACTGTGATAGCCATAGTTACTCATGTCAATGTAAAGATGCTCATTTCGGCTCGGCGCCTGTGGCTCAAGTGGCTAAGGCGCCAGCCATATACACCTAAGGTGGCGGGTTCAAATCCCCAGCCTGGCCGCCAAACAACAATGATGGCTGCAACCAAAAAATGGCCAGGCATTGTGGCGGGCGCCTGTGGTCCCAGCTACTTGGGAGTGGAGGCAGGAGACTCGCTTGAGCCCAGGAGTTGGAGGTTGCTATGAGCTGTGATGCCATGGCACTCTACCCAGGGGGATAGCTTGAGGCCCTGTCTCCAAAAAAAAAAAAAAAAAAGATGCTCATTTCAGGTTGCCAGGTGACCCTGGGCCAGCAGCTCACTCCCTGCAGCTTGGTTTCCTCATCTGTAGCCTGGGGTAATAACAAAACCCAGGGTAAGGGTATTGTGAGTGCTGAATGCGATATTACATGACCGTGCTTAGAGCAAGCCTGCTGGCCCCTCCTGAGCTCTCAGGGAGTTCTGTCTGTTGATATCATCATCAGGGCTCAGCACGTTGTCTCAGTGATGAAGTTGGGTGGAAATGTTGAGGAAGCAGATGCTACATCACATAGTGAGGTTGGGTGAAGCTGGACATCTGTAATTTACTCTCACCCGTGACATTGGAAGAACTCCTACCATTCTGCGTTGGTGGGTATTTGAAAGGGGCAGACACAGCTGGACTTCTGTGTTCCTAAAAGTGAGGGTTGTAAGTGACTGTCTTAGTCTGATTTCTGTTGCTTAACAGAATACCTAAAACCGAGAAATTTATAAAGAAATTTATTTCTTACAGTTGTGGAGGCCAAGTCCCAGGTCAGGGGGCCACATTTGATGAGAGGCTTCTTGCTGATGGGGAACTAAAGGGTCCTGAGGTGGCACAGGGCATCTTATGACAAGGGGGGTGAACATGCTAATACTAACTCAGGTCTCTCTCTTCTTGTAAAGCCACCATTTTCCCACCCATAGTAACCCAGGAGTCCACTAGCCCATTAATCTATGAGTGGATTAATCCATTTATCAGGGCAGAGCCCTCATGATCTAGTCACCCCCTAAAGGCCCCATGTGTCAGTACCCCCACGTTGGGGATTAAGTTTCCAACACAGACATTTGGAGGCCACATTCAAGCCATAGCAGTGACTGAAAACCCAAACCAAATTGATTTAAACAAGAGACGAAATGTAATAGCCAACTCATGGAGCTAGAACTATAGTTTCAGGTACAGTTTGATCTGGGGGCTTGATCGGCTCCATCGAGACCATTTGGCTCAGGTGGGGGATGAACAACACGCCTCAGGCAACATTAGGGTTCTTTAACACCAAAAGGGGGGGGGAATAGAAGCTGGTGGGAAAAGGGGGAGATGCCTGACATCATAGCCAGGGCCAGAGGGGGCTTCCTATTTGAGGCTGGTGAGTGGGCCTTTGGGTCCAAGCTCTGTGTTCTGCAACTGGGATTTCTGAAGGACATTTGAGGGCTGCTTTCATGACTCATCCTTGGATGAATTCACTTCACCCAGGTTACATCATATTTCCAAACATCTGCCTCCATTCTGCAAAAGGCTCTAGAACACTGGCCGCCTGTTCCCTGGGTGCTGGAGGCCTTCTTAACAGTAAAATGTCTCTGCTTACAGGAAACTTCCCACAGGCCTTTTAAATCCATCAAGTGAATGGCAAGTTGGGTTTGAGTTTGCACACGTTCTCTCCTGGTCCCCAGCTCCAGTGTTAGATGTTTGGTTTCTGGGTGCGTTTATCTCGGAGCCTTTGGCAGTCTGCAAGTTCAGTTTAGTCACCACATGGGCAGTTTTCCTATTTTATTCTTTGCTTGGGTATCTGCAGCTTCCCTAATTTTTAGGTTTCTTCAAAACAAAGACAGTAAAACAAACCACAGCCATTATTTCCTTACCCCAGCATCTGGTGGCCACTTGTAATTTGTGATGTTTAGGAAAAAAAAAACAACTGTTTTGATCATTTTTCAAAATTAGACTTTAAAAATGTATCATTGGGTGTTCTTATGTTAAAAGCTTTTATTTTTCCTTTTAAAAACATTTTGGAACCAGACTTCTTTAGGGGTTTTCTTAGTTGTCCTCTTATCCGTCAGAGCTGCGTATAAAATGCCTTGCAAAGTGGGGTCTTTTTTTTTTTTTTTGATCTTTTTTTGCAAGCGGGTTTTTGTTTTCGCCCCTTGCATAAATCCATAATGTGGTGAGCAGCAGCAGGAGGAAATGAGCTAGAAAGTGCTAAAGTCTTTCAAAAATTCTCTTCTGTGTCCTATTTGGCTGGGGGCTGTTTGTTGTTAGTGGTGCTCCTTCAAACACTTACAGCTATGATGTTTCCGAGTCTTCCTTTCTCTCTTCCCTTCCTCTTCCTTTCCTCTTACTTTCTTTTCTTTTTTTCTCTTTTTCTGTCTTTTACTCTTTCTTCCTCTCTTTCTCTCCTTCCTGCTTCCCTCTCTCTCCCTTCCTCCTTTCCTTCTTTCCTACCTTCTTTCTTATCTTTTTGATGGCTTTGAACAGAAATTGCTGGACAAAAAGCAGCAGATTTTACATGATTCTGAAATTGACACATTCGTAAATGACATGCAGTTCTGGGACCTGGGGGAGCAGACACAAGTGTCAGGGTCTGTTTTCAGGGCTTAAAGAAAGAATTCTCCCAGACCTCTTCAGGGAGGGCCCAGGCTGAACGGCAGTGGGCACCCATCACCCTAGTGAGGAAGGACAGTCTCGGGAGTGGCTGTCCAGCGAGCTCCTTGGCAGCCTAAGCTGGATGTCTCTGGCCACCAGTGAGGCCCAGAGAAGGTGTCTACAGAGGGCCATCATGTGTCCTGAGCTCAAGGGGGCTTTTGAGAGGTTCCTGGAGTGTGTCATGGGGAGAGGAGGGCTAGGAGGGTTAGGGGTCATGACCCTGTGACCTCTTTCCCTCCCCATTCCTCTTCTTTCCCTCCCCCCCCTCCTCTATTCCCTTTCCTCTTTCTTGCCTCCCCCATTTCTCCATCCTACTTCCTCTCTCCTCCCCTTCTCTCCCTGTCTCTCTTCTCCTCTCTTGCCCAGCCTTGGGTCCCAGAGCCCCTGGGTCTCTGTAGGACAGGTCCTTCCTTTCAGGGCACACAGATTTTGGACTTCAGTAGTTGTTGCTTATTTGTCCTCTAGAAGGGTTCAGCCACTTCCCTTTCTCTCCTTCAGCGTGGCATAGGCCTAGATTCTGGGGTCTGGCCTCATCTCTCCCACCTGCCTCTTCCTCTGGCTTAAGCCAGCTGGACCCCCTTCCAGCCCTCAGGTACCCCCAGCAGCCCCTGTTCCCTTCTGTTCTCAGGAGCTGCTCCCTCAGGCTCCTTCCTCCCTTCATGGGGCCTCCCTGACCACCTGTCCTCGGCCCTCCGCACTCTCGCACCCTCACCAGTTTGTCTGCTGGGATGAGGTCGGTGCCCCTTCTCTAGAAGTAAGCACTGAATGTTCCCTGCTCCCTGGATCTCTGCTACCTGGCCTCTGTGTGTGTGTGTGTGTGAGAGAGAGAGAGAGAGAAACATCTGTGGAATGATTCGAGGGTCTACGAGCATAATTGGATCAAAACCCTCTGAGGAGCACAGGCTGAATGAGGGAACCAGGAGGGGCCGCTGGCAAAATCTTGAAGGTTTTGGAGGTTGGAGGTCAGAAAGCCCAAACAGGTCAACCAGTTGGGACAAGTTGTGGCTGCCCAGGCCCAGGGGTCGTAGATAACATGGTTTGGGGGTTTCCTCTAACCTGTGAGAATTCCTCAGTCTTTCCTTGTCTTTCGTGACCTTGATGCTTTTGAAGAGTCGGGTCAGGCTTTTGTAGGCTGCTCCCACTTCAGGTTTGAGGTTACGCCGAGTTAGAGTTTTCTAGGAATGACCGTGTTTCCCCCCTGAGCATCTTATCTGGGGGTGGGGGGGTATGTGATGTCGATACGTGCTAGGAGAAATGTGGACACTCAGCTAAGATGATGAAAGCCACAATTCTGTATGGTCAAGCTACTTTCTTCGTTTTCCCTTTGTAATTACTAGATATTTTGGGAGAGATTCTTTGAGCCCGTGGAGATGTCCTGCTTCTGTTTAAACCTTTGCCCGCTCATTTTCGCATCCATCGCTGGGGCTTGCCCGTGCCAGCCCTTACTGTGGGGTTCTAATGGGGCCTTCTTAGTTCCTTCGTTCCTTCTTCTTTTATTAATTAAACCTCATCTGTAGGAAAGAATGCTCCCTCATTTATTCATTCAGTTACTTATATTGTCACAAGCCAGTACTGTCATTATTTTGTTGTTCACGTCGTCCCAACTCTGGCGATTACAAATCCCTTCCGGTTGATCCCTGTGTCCTCATCTGTTGTTTTTTTTTTTTTTTTTTTTTCTGTGTCTTTCTTCTGAGCAGTTCTTGATTTCCTGGTACCACAAGATATCCCCGGCTCATTTTGTATTTTCCCTGCCCCTGCCCTGGGATCAGCCAGTTTTCTAAGGAGCCCTAGTTCTTTTTATTGGACGACTGTATTTAGAAACCTAGATCTGGGCGCTGGATACGGTCATTGCTACCGATGCCACTGCAGCTGGAAACACACACACGTGCTAACTCATGCTTGCACACACATCTGTGTTTATTTCTGTATCTTTCTGTGTATGTAGTAAAAAAATCCCAGTGTCCAGACTGATACTCAGTGTGAGATTTTTAAAAGATTTAATCTAATTTTTAGAATTTACATAGAGTAAAAAAATGACTTTTTTGGGCAGCTTAGAGTTTTGTGAGTTTTAACACAGGTATAGAGTTACGTACCTGCCACCAAATCTGGCTATTAAAGGGCTTCATCATCCCCCAAACTCTGTGTGCTGCTACTTGGTAGTCACACTGTCGGCCCTGACAATCTCTTATCTCTTTTCTGTCCTTATGGTTTTGCCTCTTCTAGGGCATACACACTCTGTATAAACGCGTTCCTACAGTGTGCAACCTTTTGAGACTGGCTTCTTTGACTCAGCATAAAGCCTTTGAGAGTCGTCTGTGACATGCATATCCATCACTTGTTCCTTTTCATCGCTGAGTAGTATTCCCTTGCTTGCATGTTCCACACTTTGTGTATTAAAGAGACTAACCTTTCTTTATTGGATTGCCTTTGCACCTTTATAAAAATCAGATGGCAGCCTGGGCCACATAGCAAGACCCTATCTCTTAAAAAATTTTTTTTAAAAATTAGCTGAGCATGGTAGTGTGTGTCTTTAGTCTCAGCTACTTGGTAGGCTGAGGCAGGAAGATCACTTGAGTCCAAGAGTTTGAGGTTACAGTTAGCTATGCCTGTGCCACTCTATGACAGCCTGGGTGACATAGTGAGACTCTGTCTCAAAAAAAAAAAAAGGTACCCAAATGGCTATGTTTGTATTGGTCTGTTTTGGGGCTCTCCTTTGTGTTCTAGTGATCTATGTGTTTCCCTTTACCTGGTGGTCATAATTATTGTAACTTTATAGGAATTCTTAAAATTGGGTAATGTGAATCCTCTGACATTATGCTTTTTCAAAATTGTTTTAGCTATTGTAGTTTCTCTGCCTTTCCATCTGTGTTTTAGAATTAGATAGCATAAGACTTTAAAAGCTGGGAAGTGGTCACAAAAATCTAGGTTTCCAGTTTCTCTTGGAAAACAGAGATCTGGTTGTACTTCTGCCTGGCAAACTGGGACAGGCTGGTCTCATCTTGGTACCAAATTGGAGCTGCTTTTTTTTTTTTTTTTTTTGAGACAGAGTCTCACTTTGTCACCCTGGGTAGAGTGCCATAGTGACCTACCTCACAGCAACCTTAAACTCTTGGGCCAAGCAATCTTCCTGCCTCAGCTTCCCCAGTAGCTGGGACTACAGGCACCCACTACACCTAGCTAGTTTTAGAAACAAGGTCTCATTCTTGCTCAGGCTGGTCTTGAACTCAGCCTCTCAGAGTTCTGGGATTACAGGTGTGAGCCACTGCTCTGGCCTATTATTATTATTACTGGTAGAGTTGAAATACTTTTTGACTGGACCTAGAGGTGAGAGGAGCACCTCGGACTCTTCACATGTCACAGGCAGGAGGACAGCATGGTTATGGAGCCTGGCATGGTGGTCACTCTCTCTTACTTTGCCACTTTGCTATGTATGTGACATTTTACCTTCCAGTGCTTCAGTTTTCTCATCTATAAAATGGGATTAATAATAACATCACCTTCCTCGAAGTTGTTGGGAGGATTAAATGAGATAATGGCCAAGCATAGAATATGTAGCACAGCCCAGCGCAGAATAAGTGCTTCTTAAATACTCTTCTTATTTTTTCATATTAACACTGAATTCTAATGTGTCCCTGCATGGTAGACATTCGTCTCCCTTCCTGGAGAGGAGACTGAGTGACCAGGGAAGCAAAATGAACCACTCAGGGACCCAGTACTGGGCACTTTCTAGGTAGGTAGGGAAGCCCGGGTCCCTAGTCCTAGGAGCAGTGCCCTGGAATTTAGGACCTGCTGGGTTTTCTGAGGGCCTGTGAATCATGCTGCTTTGGAGAGGAGCCTGGGAACCCTTTTCACCTTCCCATGCACCCCTCCCCGCCCCCTGCACTGCATGGCCTTCTGGCCCCAGCTGCTGGTTGCCATGGAGTCCAACTGCCATCCCATCACACCGTTGCTAGGCAGGCGTCTGGTTGCCAGGTGCCTCCTCCTCGGACACCTTGGCTCTCAGAGAGCCTGCTTCGGGCTATCTGAGGGGACTGGATCCCTGGGGACCAAGTGTTTCTGTTAGAGTAGACATTGGGATCTGGGAGGCTCCTGGGATGACAGAGCCAGGGTAGCCTTGAGGTTGGGGTCCAGGATGACCCAGACTGCAGCTTCATGGCGTCAGCCACACATGCTCCTTATTAACCCCCCCCACAGGAAGCTGGGAAGGATTTGTGTCTCCACTTCACAGATGGGGAAAAACGAGGCTCAGGGAGGCAAGGGGAGGGCCTAGTTGGACCTTGGAGTCCTCTTTACTGCCCTGGGCGGACGGGGCTGCATTCTCCCTCCCTGGCTCAGCTTCCCTGGTCCTCCTTCCTCAGGCCCTGCCCGCTGTGTGCAGAAAGAACAGAATCCCAGCTCCTTTGCCTGCACCACCTGGTCCCAGGGTACCTTTCTGCCCGTATCCTTGAGACCCCCCTGCCTGGCTCACTTTTTCTAGTCCTGCCCACTGGCTCTGCTCCAGCCATGGTGTTCCCCTTGCTGTCCTCAGATGCATCACATAGGCCTGTACCATGGGGCCTTTGGATTTGCTGTCCACAGCGTGGGCTATGCTGTCCCTGGTATCCTGTGCTTCCTCACTGCATCTGGATCTCAGCTGGATGTCCACTGATCAGAGAGGTCTTTCCTGGCCACTGTGTTTTGTTTTGAGACAGAGTCTCACTATGTCGCCCTAGGTAGAGTGCCGTGGTGTCACAGCTCATAGCAACCTCAAACTCCTGGGCTTAAGTGGTTCTCTTGCCTCAGCCTCCCAAGTAGCTGGGACTACAGGCACCTGCCACAACACCCAGCTATTTTTTTTTGTTGTTGTTATTGCAGTTGTCATTGTTTAGCTGGCCTGGGCTGTATATGAGGCCAGTGCCCTACCCACTGAGCTATGGGTGCTGCCAGTGCCCACTGTGTTTAAAGTAGCGCCCATCTCCCTACTTCATATCCCCCCTTCTTCCTCGAGTTTCTTCTTAATGCTTACCCAGTACATTTCTATTAATTGCCTGTATCTCAGCTATCCCCACCACTCTAGAACGTCGGCAGCTTCGTCTCTTTGTTCATATTCTATTCTAGGGGCCCATGACAGTGCTGGCCCTTAGTAGGTGCTGAATACTCATCTGTTGAGTAGGAGAATGCGCGGATCCCAGCAGAAGCAGGTGTGTTCTGGGGGTAGAAGCTGGTGTGAGAGCAGCCAGATAGCTGGTAGCCAGCTCCCCAAAGCTGGGGAGATGAGTAGGTTCCAGAGGGCAGCGGCCCCTGCCATCTTGCACAGCTGTTGAATGCGGAATTCAGCCTTAATCTGGAAAATGCCCCCACCCTATGGCAAGCTGGAGGCTGCGTGTGTTCATGGAGTTCCTATTTTGAAGCGGTGGAAAATCCCCACAAGGCTGCCGTGCCCTTGGCCAGGGCTTGGAGAGAACAGAGTCTTGCCCTGGACCCTGTGGCCTGGGCTGTGGTTTTAGCCCTGTGGGTCCAGCTACTCCCTGCCTGTCTCCTTCCAGCTTCCCTGACAAAGTAGCTTCTCACTTAGTCTGGTGGTGGTGGTCGTGGGGCATCTCTCTGGGTTTCTAGGGCTTCATGTGACCCCACAAAGTTGCTATTATCACCCTGTTTTAGGCATAAGGAGGTGGAGGCAGAGAGAGGTGAAGTCTAGACCACACAGCGGGAAGGAGATGGGTCTGGGATTTGAACTTGTGTCTTTCTGACTGCAGATCTCCTAACCTTGGAAGCCACACTGCCTTTTTGGGCTCTCCTCACTGCGTATGAGGTAGGAGGGTGAAGTGATGAGGAAAGTGGGGGACACACAGAGGCGGCATCCTTTTCACTTCTGCCACTTGGCCTGGCTCCTCAGTGCTTTGCACTTCACTCTGATGTGCCTCTTCCAGGCAGCCTTCCCTGAATGCCCTGCCTGAATCACCTCACCCAGCCCTTAGCATGAGTGCAGTTGAATCCACATTGTGCAAGGATTTTCTGACTGATGGTCTGTCTCCCTCAACAGACTGGCTTGCATGAGAGCAGAGACTTAAAATACCCCAGATTGAACTCTTATTCTACCCCCACCCCTCAAACCACAGCCTTTCCTGTCTCAGTAAAAGTGACCTCCATTCTACCAGTAGTAGAGGCCAGAAACCAGGGAATCAGCCTTGACTTCCCTCTTTCCTCCCCCACATCCTGTCTCTCAGCAAATCCTGTGGGCTGTGCCATCCAAATACTTCTAGAATCTGACCCCTGCTCACCACCATCCTGGTCGAGTCCACCGTCATCTCCTGCTAGATGGTGGCAGGATCCTCCTGGTGGACTCTCTTACTGGGGTCCATTATTCACAGAGAGCCACATGGCCCTTTTAGAACTCAGGTCACATTCTGTCCTTCCCCTGCTCAGAACCTTCCATGGCTCCCACCTTACCCAGAAAATAGTGGAAGACCCTTCAGTGGCCCATAGGGTGCTGAACGTTCTGGCTCCTTGTTGAGTCTGTCACCTCACTTCCTCCTATTTCTCCCCTTTGCTCCCTCTGATTCAGCCTCGCTGGTTTCCTCATTGTTCTTTCAATACACCAGGCTCCCTCCTGCCCCAGTTCTTTTGCATGTGCTCCTCTTGCTGTCTGGAACAGCCTTTCCCAGGTGTATGCAGCTTACTTCCTGCTTCCTTTAGGTCTCAGCTCGTATGTCACCTTCTCAATAGATACTTGTTGAATGAACAAATAGGCCTGGCTCAGTGGCTGGCTCCTGTAGTTCTGGCACTTTGGGAGGCTGGAGTGAGAGGATCTCTTGAGCTTAGGAATTCAAGAACAGCTTGAGCAAGAGTGAGACCCCATCTCTACTAAACATAGGAAGATTAACTAGGTGTTGGGGTGAGTGCCTGTAGTCCCAGCTATTTGGGAGGCTGAGGCAGGAGGATCACTTGAACCCAAGAGTTTGAGGTTGCTGTGAGCTAGGCTGATGCCATAGCACTCTAGCTTGGGTAACAGAGTGAGACTGGGTCCTTAAATAAGCAAATGAATGAATAAATGAACAAATAAGTGCAGAAAGGTTCTATCCTTAGAGCGTTACTTGTCTTTCTGTGTCTGATTTGTTGCTGCAGCATCATGTGGTTGTTGGTGGTCAGGACACAGGTTAGTATTAGGCACTTGGAGGCCACTGAGCAGGGCCTCAGCCCTGCTGGAGGAGGCTTTGGTAGGATGTGATTGCCAGATGCCAGGATGAGAACCTTGAAGTTTATAACTGTTGTGGGCATTTTATAAGCACCTACTGTGTGCTACGCCCTGGGCTAGAATAGTACATGTCTTCTCTTATGTAAATCTTCATTGTAGCTCTCAAGTTTAGGTGCTATCAAACAGATGGCCTATTGAACAGATGAGGAAAACTGAGGCCAGTGAAGCTAGCGACTTTCCCATGGATACACAGTCCCAGAGGAAACTTGCTTCATTTCTCCAGATGACGTCTCTGTCGCCCTTGGCACTTGGCCACGTGGCCATCCTGGCTGGACGACAGTGGACAGAACCAGCCCCGGCTGCCTCTTCCTCTTTCCTGAGCAGACATAAAATGATTTGTTTTGCTACCCCCTTTCCTCCTGCTGGGTTGCTGGCTTCCTTTTCAGCTTGATGTGGTAGGAAGTTCCTCAAAGAGAAAAAGGGAACTGGGATATTTGTTTGGGGTCTGTGTCCCATGGTTGGTGACTGGGGCAATATTTGGGGTCCTAGGGTGCCATCCTCCTGTGGGCCTGCCTCTTCCACTGATGTAGCTGCAGACTCACATCTTCATTCAATCATCTGTTCTCTGCTGTATTTCTGAGGCCTTGGCCCCCGGGGCATCTCTTGTGCAGGCAGGGTCCAGCCATGGCCAGGAATACGTGCCGCCCAGTGTCATAGGGACAAGTGCTGGCCTCATTGTTGGAAGCAGCTCTCCCAAAGGCTATGGATTGGTGACCTTTCTTGTCCCTTCTTGTGGGTGTCAGCACCCTGTAGGGCCATAACGGTGCCACTTGAGACTTGGCCCAGCTTTCTAGAATTCGAGTTTTGCTTTGCTCAGGGATGTGTTTGGACTAATCGTTTTTTTTTTTGAGACGGAGCCTCAAGCTGTCCCCCTGGGTAGAGTGCCGTGGCATCACAGCTCACAGTAACCTCCAACTCCTGAGCTCAAGCGAGTCTCCTGCCTCCACCTCCCAAGTAGCTGGGACCACAGGCACCCACCACAATGCCTGGCTATTTTTTTTTTTTTTTTTGGTTGCAACCATCATTGTTGTTTGGTGTGCCTGGGCTGGATTCAAACCCACCACCTTAGATGTATGTGGCTGGCGCCTTAGCCACAGGCGCCGAGCCTGGATAAATCATTTTTATGGGAAAATCAGTACAGGTGATAATGCTGACAAAATGTACTTGCTGAGTGCTTGCTGTATACTGGTGCATGGCATCACACCCAGCTCACAGGGTCAGGGAGAGGATTATGTGAGTTGATGTGGACAAAGTGCTTTGCACAGTGCCCCAGCAGGTGATAATTCACAGTAAGCATCCGCCCCTATACACCTTGACCCTCAGGTTCCTCTCTGTCTGGCCGTGGGGCTGTGCTGCCTGTGAGGCTCAGCTTATTGTCTGTGGCATCGTTTTGGCCAGTAAATGGGGATGAACCCTTTGGCAGGACAGTTAGCAGAGACAGCAAGAACCTCCAAAGCAGAGATTCTCCTGGAACTGCACAGAATCCACTTCTGAAAAAA
Source organism: Galagoides demidoff (assembly GCA_963574575.1). NCBI lineage: Eukaryota > Metazoa > Chordata > Mammalia > Primates > Galagidae > Galagoides > Galagoides demidoff. The sequence goes on from CAUYQV010047870.1 coordinate 19,732, forward strand.
ATCCTAAGCCTGGGGGAAAAAAAACCCAGATGTTTTTATTACCAGGCTGTTCACGGAAGCACTGCCACTGAGCACTCAGAATTGGAAACAACCTAAAGGTCCCGAAATGGGGAAACGATGAGGTGCGTGAACCGCACCCATTTCCTCAGCCACTGCAGACGAGTGGGAAGGTGACATGCCAAATTACGAACCTCCTGTGGTGACAGCTGTGCCTGAAACTGTGCAGGACAAGCCAGTGAAGGTGACACACTGAAATATTAACAGTGGGTGCTGTTGGAATGCGTGAGTTCCAGTGTTCCTACTGTGATTTTATTAATTTTCATGTTGAAAGGCAACTGTGCACACTCACACCAGGAGATCAGGCTCAGCCTGCACTTCCTAAACGTGCTGCCCATCTCAGGCACATATTGAAAGGCAGATGCCCCGGTTCCTCCTGGTCCCACTGCACTAAAGGCCCCAAATATACCAGGGCCAGGAGTCAGCGTTTTTACCTAGTGCCCCAGCTAATGCCAACAGGTGATATCTGCTACAGCCCCTTCTTAAGGTTTGCAAATCCTAATACCCTTTCTCTCTCATTTCTACTTAGCTAGATCGTGCTTGTTTGTCAAGGTCATGCTCAAGGTCATCTCCGACCTTGTCCTCTGAGCATTCCTCCCTGCCTACCTGCCCATCTACCCACCTGCGCCCAGCTGGCTACTCCCAGTACCTTGTGCTCACTTGAACCCTTCAGAGTTAACCTGGGAGCTTTTATAGCAAAGCAGATTCCCTGGCTTTTCCTAGGCCTCTTGAGTCAGACTAGAATTTCCTGGTGCACCTCCTGGGCAGGTGTGTTTTCAGAAAAGCTCAAAGTAATTCTCATGCCCACCTTTTGGTCATCAGACCCACTGTCCTAGAGATCGCTCCACCTGGCTTTTAAAACCAGATTTATAATTGTGTGCCTTTTAAATTGTCAAGATAACATACATTGTTAGCAGAAAATTGAAATGATGCAGAAATTTGTAAGAAAGGTAATCCTGCGGTAAACCTCAGGTTGACTTCTTTGGGCCTACAAGTAATTTATTGAGCACCTGCTGTGTTCCAGACCTTGATGATACAGCAGTGCACAGAATGGATAGATGTCTCTCTCTCATGTTTACAGTGAAGATGGACAGTGAAGACAGTAAATAAGAAACATGTGTAGTGTTATCAGGTGATAAGTGCTGCGGAAAGGAATGAAGGAAGGTGGGGGGCGGGTGCTGCTGGGTGAATGTGGCAGGTTTCAGTAGGGGAGGCTTTACTGAGGGGGTGACCTTTGAACAAAGACCCGAAGGAGAGGAGGAAATGAATCACGCAGGTCTGTGGTGATGGGTGCTCCAGGTATCAAGGGCAACCAGTGTAAAGGCCCTGTGGCAGGAGCCTGTCCTGTGTGTTCCTGGAACATCTTGGGAGGAGATGAGAGAGACAGGAGTCTGGGAAGGAGGAGGCGAGTCGTGGGGGCCCGTAAAGGCTATGGAAAGGAGTATAGTTTTACTCTGTCAGTGGCAACTTCTGTTTAAAGGAGAGTTTAAAGAGGGAAGTGACTTGCAATGGCTTTGCCTTGGTGTATGGGGCATGCCCATGCCTGGCCTGGTGCCGGGATCCTGGAGGTGCTCCATCCATAGCTATAAAGTGGATGTTTGTGGGTGTCCCTGGGCCCGTGGTGGGGAGGGGACACCTGTAGACAGACAAAGCATGTCTCATCCAGCGGGGGAAGCCCCTGCCTCCCCCTCTATTGAACTATCACCTCCAACCTTGTTGTTTCAGAAGCTGAGAGCAGACAAGGGTTTCCTGTTCCTGAATCTTCTCAGAAGCTGGGCTGGGGAGGCAATGAGGGTATTTGGTGGGATGGGCTTGTCTCTTTGGCAGCGGTCCCCACGGAAGCCAGGGGCTCATGGGTATAAGGGCCTGGGTCCTCCTGTTGGCTGTCAGGGCTCGAGTTGGAGCAGCCTGTGCATGTGCAGGTGGTCAGACCGGGGTGGACAGTGACAATCCCCTTTTAATCACTTTGCTGGAAAAAAATTTTTATAGATAATTATAAAAATTATAGAAGGATCTATAGGATAGTTACATACAGTGAAGCCCACAAGTTTAAGACGTGTGCAGTTCTATTAGTAGTTACCTGTGCATCACCATCAGGTGAAGATCTAGAACATTCTCTGCCCGAGGGGTCAGTACCCAGCCCTGAGGGATGAGTTTTCTAACCTCTGTCATCAAAGAGGGGTCTCTCTGGTGTTTGATCTTGGAGGCTGCGGTTGCACGGATTGCAGCCTTTTCTGTCTGGCCTCTTTCTCTTGGGTGTGTTTTTGAGATGCATCCAGGTTGCTGCGTGCATCGGCGATTTTTCTTTTGATGGCTGAGTTGTGTCCCATTGTGTGAACGCACCACAATTTGTCCGTTCTCCTGTTGATGGCCACTGGTGACTTGTAGAATCTGAGTATTTGCGGTGTTCCCTTCCTCGTGTTAAGCACTTCCTGTGCCACGTGATGTTTCCTTTCATCCTCAGAAGGACCCTGAGAGGCAGAGGCTCTTGTTTATCCTCTATCACTGATGTAGAAGTGGAATGTCCCCTCCTTGCTTCTCTCGACAAGTATTTGCTGAGCATCCTTTGTCTGCCCTGCCCCACTCTAAATGCTGTGGGTACCATGGTAAACTGGACAGACAGCCCTACCCTTATGGAGCTGGCAGCCCCAGGAGAGAACACTAAACTAGTAAGAAGCACAAAATAACGTTTAGGTTGTGACACCCGCTGTACAGGGAATTGAAATGGGGTGTCAGGGCAGAGAATGACAGAGTGAGACTGGTGGGAGGCCACTTCAGCTAGGGTGGTCAGGGTAGGCTCCCAGGGCTGTGATGATGGAGGGGTAGCATGTGCAAAGGCCCTGGGGTGGAAATAAGCCTGGGGTGTCCTCGGGAAGGCAGGCCAGCCAGTGTGATTGGAGTGGAGCGAGGTATGTAGTTTCAGAGAAATGTCAGGAAAGTACAGTGTGGTTTCTGTGTTGGAGGGAGGTTCTTTGATCACGATGCACTGACAGATACAAATACTATCAGTGATGGGAATGTGAGTGCTGGCATTTCACTCCGGTATGACGCTGAAGCTGAGGTTCATTATCGGTTTCATCTTCTGAGGGAGGTGGAAACTGTACTCTCCCCTGTTGGTGGGTGGGTCCTAGAATCGGCTTGTCTGTCACCAGAACTACCCCATCCCCAGCTCTCACTTGTCACCTCTTTAGGGCCCTTATTTGGGGGGGGGAGCATCTTGCTGACCCTTTGGTGGCCTCCTCGCCCTTGGGGGTCCTGGACCCATGGTTGAGTCCCTCAGAGAAGATGCTGTTGAAAGGCTCCCTTGTGGAATACCTAGTGACCTGTCACAGTCTGTGGTGGGGCTGGTTATTAGTGATCTGACTGGAAGACAGGGGATGAGGGTGGTTAGAATGTGTGGGCCTCACCCCTAGCCCCAGAGCTCCTGGGGGAGCCTCTCACCCGACCCCTCTTCCCTGTTGCACAGAAGAGGGAACGGAGGACGGCTCGTGAGACTGGCTTCCCCGGGGTCCCACAGTGAGTCTGTGGGGGGCTACATTTGGCAGCAGGTCAGCAGGTCCTAAGCAACGGACACTTGAGTTACTCTCATTGTGCAGATGGGGAAACTGAGGCTCAGGAGAAATCATTTACCTGGAATCATCCAGCTAATGTGTAACATTTCTTACAATCCTCATGGTACTCTTTTTTTTTTTTTTCCTCATGGTACTCTTTGAACTGTTTTATAGCACCTGTCTCACAGGAGAGGAAGCTGCACCCCAGAGAAACAGGAGTAGCTCCTTCTCTCTGTTCCTTCCATCCATCTACTCTTCCATCCTTCCTTCCTTCCATCCATCCACCCAGCTACCTACCGTTCCATCCATCCATCCATTCATCTACCCACCTACCCACTTTTCCTTCCATCCTCCTTTCTTCCCTCCCTCCCTCCCTCCCTCCCTCTCTTCCTTCCTCCCTCCCTCCCTCTCTTCCTTCCTCCCTTCCTTCCTCCCACCCATCCCAAATGCATTGAATATTAGGCACCTAGGTACTAAGTACAGGACTGTAACCGAATAAAAGAGTGCGAATGAAAGAGGATTAAAACTGGGACGAGTTGGGACCTCTGACAGATTTCAGTCAAGTGGGGATGACCGCTGTTGATTGAGTAATCACTTGAATCAAGGTTAAGATACAGCTGCGGTAGTGCTAAGTACAGAAGGCTTCTTGCCTTCTACACGGATAGACCTTGGACAGACCTTGGAGAGGGCAGGAGGGTGTGTGAGAGCTGGGAGGGAGGAGCAAACTCGACTTGTTTGAGGAACAGCTCAGGCGTCTGTTGGCAGTGCTGGCCCCAACAGTCTGGTAGGTTGGTTTTGAGGATGGTTTTGATGGTAGTTTTGGAGCAGCAGGGAGTGGCTGATGGGCAGGGCAGGGTGGCAGGTGACCATGTTTGCGTCTTGTGATGATCCCTGGCATTACTCCAGGCGGGGATGCCTCCTTGATCAAGACCTCCTGGACTCCTGGTTCTCCCACTAGGCCACACTACTCCCCAACTCCTAACTAATTTCTCCTGACTTTTGAACCCTAGAGGCAGTATGGTCCCCCGGGAGAGAACTTGATCTGGAGCCCTACAGGCCTGTGCTTTGTCCTGGCTCTGCTGTTTCTCTCTGCGTGACCTCAAACAAATAACTCTTGTTTTCTTTTCATGAGAAATAGCGATCTTCTTGTCTGTGAAATGGGGGCATAGCAGTCACCTCCAACTATACTCCTGGCATTGGCATGAGGAAAGCCCTTAATAGGTGCTGTAGCTGGTACTTGTGTCCGTACTCCATTGGAAACCTGGTGTCATATAGTTATGACAACTTAGCATCCTGATCTTACTAGAAGACTTCTTGCCTTCTACACTCAGGAACTGAATAGATCTGGATAGTGAAGGATAGTTAATTATTATAATTATTATATGAATTATTATTAGACCATGTGTCCTTAATGGGTTTTTGTTAATAAAGATTGTTGGGGGCGGGGAAAGAAGGCTCACTAAATACATGCCGAATAGGGTATGAAATGTATAGCTATACTTCACAATAATATCTGTTTTGTGTTAATAATAACAGTAATGGAGTATCAGGGTTTTGTTTGGCTGTAGTTAATGGAGATGTGATGGAGATTTAGTTCTCTACATAAATCTAACAGGTGTATTAGTTTCCTATGGCTGCTGTAATAGATCATCCCATGCTTGTTGGCTTAAAGCAGTGCACATTTCTTATCTTAACAATTCTGGAGTTGGAATTTTGCAACAGGTCTTAAGGGGCTGAAATCAAGGTGTTGGCATGGCTATGTTCTTGCCGAAGGCTCTTGGGGAGATTTATTTCCTTTCTTTTCCAGCTTCTTGGCCTTGCATTCTTTGGCTTGCGGCCCCTTCCCTTTTCTAGCCAGCAGTGAGGCATCTTCCAGTCTTTCTCTGATTCAGACCCTTGTTCTCCTACTTCCCTTTTTAACTTTGAAGGATCCTTGTGCTTACACTGGGCTCCCCTGGATAGTCCAGGATAATCTCCCCCATTTCAGGACCATTACCATAGTCCCATCTGCACAGTCCCTTTTGCCTTGCGAAGTGATGTATTCACAGGTTCCAGGGATTAGAATGTGAATGTCTTTGGTGGGTCATTATTCAGCCCCCCAGAGTGGTCAAGAGCTGTGGAGTCCTCTCTGAAGGCCCCAGATATCTGCAGGCTCCAGGTCCCTTCTGTTTTGCATTCTCCCTGCAAGATCTCCTTCCCTTCTCTTTGGCCCAGAAGGCCTGGCACAATGCTGGACCCTGGGGACAAAGATACTTTCCCTCGTGAAGCTTAGGGGAGACCATATTAGTGGTGTGGCCCCATCATGAGTGGGGAGTGGATAGGCGGTCAGGGAAGCTGAGGGCACAAGTCAGTTGATGTGGCAGAAGGTTAGCACCTGGACTCTCATGGCCCAGAGGTCAGATCCCAGCTCTGTTCACTTAGCTGCGTGCTCTGAGGCTGTTGCTTCGGCCACTGAGAACCTTGGTCTCCTCTTCTGTAAAATGGAGGTGAGGCTATCTGGGAAGAGATAATGTATGGGAAGCCTTGGGTACATAACTGACCCTTCCTAAATTTAAGACCCCAAGCTGCAGCTGAGCAGCAAAAGTCTGTGCTCCTGAGCCTGGCCCTGCTGTTGGCAGCCTCTCAAATGCCTGAATTCCCTCCCTGGGGCCTGAGCAGGCGCTGGGAAAAATAAACCCTAGGAAACCTCTGTGTCTGCACCTCCCTCCCTGGCCCGTTCCCTGAATGCCACTATTTTTACATTCTCTCACTTTTGTGCATTGTTTCCTGACTCTCCAAATACAATCCTTCATAAGCTAAGGGGGTGGGGTAGGGGGGCTGCTCACCCGCCAGCCCCAGGAGCAATTGTTTGGGGACATGGAAAAAAAGTCAGATTGAGGAAAAAACAAAACCTCTTGAAAGTCATTGTCTTCAGATGTCAAGTGTCAGCCCCGTGGAGAGGAGCCCACATTCCACCCATTGTCCTGCCGCAGACAGGCACAGGGACCCCAGGACGTCCAGCCGCCCCACCCTGCATCCTGGGGCCCCTGAGTGACTTGGTTCTCTTTGTCCATGACATTCCGGCGGGAAATACCACCCGAAGCTGGGCCTGTTCCCAGCCACCTCTGTCTCGATCACTTTAGGGTTTTCCCCCCAGCTGACTGCTCATGCAGGCCCCACATGGGCAAGGGCGGGTGCTGGTGGTGCTGGGCCCAGGGGCTCACTAATGCACTTTATCCCAACTCACCAAATTCTCACAATATCCCTGCGACACACAGTTACCTTTTTTTCTTGGTGTTCACAGCTTCTTGAGATACAAGTCACATCTGACTGTATAATTTACCCATTTCAGGTGTACAATTCGATGGTTTTTAGTATTATCACAATGTTTTGTTACTATCACCACCATCTAAGGACATTGTCATCACCCCAGGAAGAAACTCCATACCCATGAGCAGTCAGGTGCCATTTTTATATATCCCCATTTCATAGAGAGACACAGAGAGGCTGCCTAGGGTCACACAGCCAGCAAATGGCTGAGCTGGGATTTGAACCCAAAGTCCTTGGTTCAGAGGCCATTTTCTTAACTTTGCTATAATGTAGTGGTTGTCAGCCAGGGGTGATTTTTTTCCCCTAGGGTGCATTGGGCAATGTCTGGAGACATCTTTGATTGTGACAGCTATTGAGGCAGAAGGTTGCTCTTGGTATCTAGTGGGTAAAAGGTAGGGGAGCTGCTGAACATTTGCATAGGGTGGCCCTCAAAGCAAGGAATTATCTGCTTAAATGTCAGAGTTCCAAGGTTGAGAATTCCTACTCTGATGAGCTCATTTTTCAGGGGGGAAAAATAGCTGAGGGGCCCAAAGGAGCAGAGAGAGCCTGGGGTTTGAATAGGAAGGATTTATGACCATGTTATGGGTGCATGTGTCAACAATGAAGGGAGGTACATTCTGAATAACGTGGAGGAGTCTCAGCAGGAAAAAGATCTGTGCTCCATTAGTGATGTCTGCCCTGGATGAGGGTAAAGATGAAATGGCAGGTGCTGTGTTTGCCATGCTTTTGTCTAAGACAGGGATCTCACACTCAGGGCCAGGCAGGAAGACGAGTGCAGCGGTAGGTTTGTGGGTGTAAAACAGATGAGTGTTCACCCTGGGTAAAGGTGGTAGCTGCCATTCTGCTATAGCCACCTGCAGCGCTGTAGGCATTAGAGAACATTGCCAGTTTTTACAAAAGGAGCTGGGAATTGGGATTTTTAATGGACAATTTGATATTTAAACTTAGGGCTGAATTTTCCCAAAGCCTTCTGGAGGCCAAACTAAACATGTCTGTGTGCCACGAGTTTGAGATCCATGAGATAGCTCTGTAATGGGAGGAGGCACTGGGTGAATTTGGTGAAGGAATAGCCTGTTGGTGAGTTCAGGATTGCAGGCAGGGCCCAGCCCCTTTGGTGAGGGCTGTGGGGGTGAGTGTTGGCTTCCCCTCTGTGGCCCCCTTACCTCCCCCTACTGTTGCATCAGGCCTGTTCATAACAGGTTGTTGCAACTTGTTTTCTGCTTCAACTTCCTCCGTGGTGGGGCTGGGGTAGGACTGGGTGAGACCTGAGCACCTTTTATCAAGGCCTAGAAGCTGCGTGGGGGGTGGGGGCGTCTACACCAGAAGAGCGATCGATGAATCAACTAAACTCACACTTACCGAGAGTCTGCTATGTGCTGGGTCTGATCCTTGCTCCCCTGTTGGTAACATTTGAGTGAGCCAGATGGACAATAGACTGATAAATAAACACAGATAATGTCCATGGTGACAGGTGCTGTGAAGAAAACAGAGCAGGAGCAGGGACAGACATTTTAGATAGGGTTGCTGTAGGAGGACTGAGCGGGCCTCAGGGCCTTTGCACTGCTGTTCCCTCTGCCTAGGAGGCCATTTCTTCAGACACCTGCAAAGCTGTTTCATCACTTTGGTCCTGTGTCTGCTCCGATGCCATCTTGTTCGAGAGGCTTTCCCTGAGCATCTCCGTGCAGTAGCTCCTCCACCCTGCCCCTCTCTGTTTTCACATTTTGCTTTCTTTTCCTTCACATAACTCATTCCTACTTGCCATTTTATTTTATAATCAATTTATAGCATGTCTGTGCTGCTGCGTTGTGACGGTAGGAATTCCATGTGACTGTCCAATCACTGTTGTGTAGTTTGCTCCCAGCATAGCTCTTGGCACATAGTAGGTGTGCGGTAAGCATTTGTTGAATGAATGGATGGATGCTGGAATGAATAAAGCCTTCCATGGTGCGGTCAGGGCTGTGCATGCTTCTCTAGCTCCTAGGCTGGTGTCTGGCCACACTGGGCCTTGGGTAGCACTTGTGGGAATGGACGGTGCTTGGAGGGCAAGCGTTTTCTTCCATAGACAGTGATCACGGGCAACTTCCTGTCTCCTTTTGGCATCCAGCCCGCCTCTCTGGCCCAGCCTCTGTACCACTTCTTCCAGGAAGTCTTTGTAGCTACAGAGTATTCACCTGCATCTTCTCACTTAAACTTCAGTGACTACCCCCTTTATTTTGGAAGAGGAAATTGACTCAGAGATCTGTGGTGCCTCGCTGAGGTCACGTGTGGCAGCAAGGAGGATGGGGCAGGGTGGAGGGCTGTGCCCATGTGCAGTGAATGGCTGGCCAGGGAGGAGGTAGGGCTCCTTACAGTTTACAGCCTTTCCCTCTCATCTCTTCTGAGGACACTCGGATGCAGGAAGTCTAGAATAGAGCTGTTTTTAGGATGCAAAAAAAATAACAATTAAGTAAAAATAATGTAGGATATATGTGAGTATGCTTGGTGCATTAGTAGAAGCCCTAAAATGTGCTGGATGCAATCTGAGCGATTTCCTTAGGAAGCATGGTGGGTTCTGTTGCTCTCCACCAGGGCTCGGACACCCTGAAGACACTCAATAGCTGTGGTCCCCGAGCCTGGGGCCTGCTGACTAGTAGTGGTCTGTGGCCACCTAGCAAGTTGTGAGCGGAGGGCAGAGCGAGCAAAGCTTCATCTGTATTTACAGCTGGTCCCCATCGCTCCCATCACCACCTGAGCTGCTCCTCCTATCAGATCAGCTGAGGCATTAGCTTCTCATAGGAGCATGAATCCTACTGTAAACCTGTGCGTGTGGGGGATCTAGGTTGTGCACTCCTTATGAGAATATCACGTCTGATGGTCTGAGGTGGAGATGTAAGGGGCTTGAATTATTCTGAAACTATTCTCTCTTCCCAACCCTGGTCTGTGGTAAAATTGCCTTCCATGAAACTGTTCCGTGGTACCAAAAGGGTTGGGGATCGCTGGTCTATAAACTTGAGATGGGAATTGCTAAAGTTCCTTGAGCACTTACTGGGTACCAGCATCATTCAAAGTGCTTTCTGTTATAAGTGTTAGCTGCTGTGATTCTTACTGGAATCCTGTGTATTCATTTTATCCCCATTTTATGGAAGAGGAAAGGCAGAGGGAGGATCAGTAAATAAAGCTGCTCCAGGTCAGATAACTGGTAAGGGGCAGAGCTGGGATCTGAGCCCACTTAAGTGCGTTGCCACAGTGTTTTTGTGTCATCCTCTCCATAGCCTGCGAGGTCAGTCACTTTATGATACCTACCTGTGTTGTAGCTGAGGCACAGACAGGTCATTGTCTAGGACACAGAGCAGGTGGCAGAGGCAAGAGAAAGCCCAGCCTGTGTGGCCTTGGCCCTGCAAAGCCTTGCTCTTCCCTTGGGGCAGACACACCCTATGGGGATGGGGGTGGCGGCTACACCCTCTTTCTTTTGGAGGCTCCACTTTGACAGTCCGGCCATTTAGGCCACACCATACATTTATGTTTAAAAAATGGCTTTTGATTAAAAAGTGGCATGTTCATTGTAGAAATGAAGGGAGAAAAAAAGAAATGAAGAAACAAGAAAATTGAAATTAGTTATGATTCTACTCTGTCAGTGAGGGTCAGGTTCAGTAGCTTGTGATAAAATCCAAGTAAGAGTACCTTAAATGAAGAATGTTTATTGCAGCCCAGTTCATAAGTGCTAGGTCATGGAAGAAGCCCAAGTGCCCTTTGACCCACGAATGGATTAATAAATTGTGGTCTATGTACACCATGGAATATTATGCAGCCTTAAAAAAAGATGGAGACTTTACCTCCTTCATGTTTACATGGATGGAGCTGGAACATATTCTTCTTAGGAAAGTATCTCAAGAATGGAAGAAAAAGTATCCGATGTTCTCAGCCCTACTATGAAACCAATTTATAGCTTTCTTATGAAAGCTATAACCCAATCATAGCCCTAGAACAGGGGTCTGCAAGCTTTTTAAACAGGGGGCCAGTTCACTGTCCCTCAGACTGTTGGAGGGCCGGACTGCGGGCTCCAGGACGAGTCGGCTGCTAAGCAGGATAGGCAGTAGTGGCAAAAGCACCTGGTGGGCCGGATAAATGTCCTAGGCGTACTGCATGTGGCCCGCGGGCCATAGTTTGAGGATGCCTGCCCTAGAAGAAGGGGAAAGGGGAGGAGGAGGGGAGGGGGTGAGGATGGGTGGAGGGAGGGCCACACCTATGGTGGATCTTACAAGGGTTCATGTGAAAGTTACTAGGTATAGAATATAAATGTCTTAACACAATAACTAAGAAAATGCAGTGAAGACTATATTAACCAGTTTGATGAAAATATTTCAAATAATATATAAAACCAGCACATTGTACCCCATGATTGCATTAATGTACACAGCTATGATTTAATAAAAAAAAAGTGCCTTAAATGAGATGGAAGTTTATTTCCTTCTTACGTAATTATAGCCAACGTAGGGCGGATAACATTGGGTCCCCCACCATTAGGGACATAAGCTGCTCTGTCTTCTTCAACACATGCCTTCCACCTCATGGTGCAAGATTGCATTTGCGATTCAATTAGTAGGAAGGTGGAATAGCAGAAAGAGAATCTCTGTATTTCTCTGCCCATCCCAAGGATACTTCCAAGATCTTTTTTTTTTTTTTTTGAGACAGAGCCTCAAGCTGTCCCCCTGGGTAGAGTGTCGTGGCATCACAGCTCACAGCAACCTCCAACTCCTGGGCTCAAGCGAGTCTCCTGCCTCAGCCTCCCAAGTAGCTGGGACCACAGGCGCCTGCCACAACGCCCAGCTATTTTTTGATTGCAGCCGTCATTGTTGTTTGGTGGGCCCGGGCTGGATTC
>CAUYQV010047872.1:0-16277 GCA_963574575.1 Galagoides demidoff
CCCCCTGCGTAGAGTGCTGTGGTATCACAGCTCACAGCAACCTCTAACTCCTGGGCTCAAGCAAGTCTCCTGCCTCAGCCTCCCAAGTGGCTGGGACCACAGGCACCCACCACAATGCCTGGCTATTTTTTGGTTGCAGCCATCGTTGTTGTTTGGCAGGCCTGGGCTGGATTCAAACCCGCCACCTTAGGTGTATGTGGCTGGCGCCTTAGCCACTTGAGCCATAGGCACTGAGCCCATTTCCAGAAAATTAAAAAGGAAAAAAAAGACTCACCTGGGTGGCTCATGCTATAATCCTAGCACTTTGGTAGGCCGAAGCGGGTGGATTGCCTAAGCTCATGAATTCAAGTCAAGACCAGCCTAAGCAAAAACAAGACTCCATCTCTACTGAAAATAGAAAAACTGAGGCAAGAGAACCTCTTGAGCCCAAGAGTTGAGGTTGCAATGAGCTATGACAGCACAGCACTCTATCCAGGGCAATAGCTTGAGACTATCTCAAAAAAAAAAAAAAGAGGGGAAAAAAATGGAGATTTCAATTCAATTCACTTCAAATATTTTTTTTAAATATTCTAGGGGAGGCATTAGGGATAAGGAAGGTATCCTGCTTTCTTAGAGCTTACAATCTAGCAAAAGATCTAAAACTAACCAAAAAAAGTTAAAATATGATTTAGTTCTTTCCCTTGCCATCTCTTACATTTTTGCAAGTTGACTGTATAAAACTATTTGTGGTGAGAAAAGTCGGCTTCCATCTCTATTTTTTTTTTGCGAAAGAGTCTCAGGCTGTCACCCTGGGTAGAGTGCCATGGCATCACGGCTCATAGTAACCTCAAACTCTTGGGCTTAAGCGATCCTCTTGCCTTAGCCTCCCAAGTAGCTGGGACTACAGGTGCCTGCCATAACGCCTGGCTATTTTTTTTTTTTTTTTTGGTTATAGTTGTCATTGTTGTTTTGGCGGCCAGAGATGGATTTGAACCCACCAGCTCTGGTGTGTATGGCTGGTGCCTTAGCCACTTAAGCTACAGGTGCCCAACCAGTTTCCATCTTTAATTTGATGAATCATCTACCTTCATGCTGCAAAGAAAAAGATATTTATAAAACTTCCCTGAAATATGTGTAAACAACCACTCTAAAAAACAAAGTAAACCATTTAAAATTTAAACACAAATGACTTTAGAGTACAGTGTTTCAGTTATCTCCCAGAATCAGTTACTACAGCTCTAGACTAGAACTATCCAAATACTATTGCAATGAAAGAGTTCTCTTTTCTTTTAGTCACAGGTACATTTTCTTCATCTGGAATCACCATATCCTTTGTAATTGTTTGACTCCGCAAAAATCAGAGGCACTAGTGGATAGCCAACCCATCCCTATGGTGCTCTGAGTGAAGACAAGCCAGCTTTGATATATGATGGATTAAAATCCCACTGCCTAAGGCTCCAAGCAGTGAGAGGAACAGCCATCAAAGTTTACCTCCAACCACATTATTTTAAGAAACATTTCTAAAAAGTAAAGACATCAGCTCGGCGCCCATAGCACAGTGCTTCTGGCGCTGGCTACCTACACCCAGGCTGGCAAGTTCAAACCTCGCCTGGGCCAGCTAAACAACAACGACAACTGCAACAACAAAAAAAAATAGCCGGGCGTTGTGGTGGGCACCTATAGTCCCAGCTACTTGGGAGGCTGAGGCAAGAGAAGTGCCTAAGCCTAAGAGTTTGAGGTTGCTGTGAGCTTTGAGGTTGCTGTGAGCTGTGACATCACTGCACTCTATGGAGGGTGACATAGTGAGACTCTGTCTCAAAATAAATAAATAAAAATAAATAAAGACACCAAGAGATTCTTACATCTAAATAAGAATGAGAAAAGACCATTAAGGATCAATTGTGTCAAACTTGACAAATGAAGAATTATATAACAAATAAGTAGGTGCCAAAACCAAAAATAACAAATTATTATTCACATGTATGAAATTGCCAGATAGTATTAAAAAATATATAGATAGATAGATAATTATGGGCTCTGATAATAAAATAGCTACCATCTATTGGGCATTTACCATACGCTTTACATGTACTAAGCCCTGCCTATTTATATAATTTAATATGCAAAATAACTATTCTTTGAGTCAGGTACCATTATCATTTTCTAGAATATAAAGAAACTAAGATGGTTGGGTACAGTGACTCATGCCTATAATCGTAGCACTCTGGGAGGCTGAGGTAGGAGGGTCACTCAAGGTCAGAAGTTTGAAACCAACCTGAACAAGAGTAAGACCCAGTCTCTACTAAAAATAGAAAAAATTAACCAGGTGTTATAAGGGCGCCTGTAATCCCAGCTACTCAGGAGGCTAAGGCAGGAGATTGCTTGAGCTATGAGTTTGAGGATATTGTGAACTATGGCACTCCAGCACGGTCAACAGAGTAAGACTCTGTTGGAGATAAAAAAAAGGCTAAGATGTTAAGAAACTTACCAAAATTATATAACTGATTAAGTGATAGAACATAGGTTTGAACCCAATCTGATTCCAGAACACACATATAACTATTATACTATGGTACCTCTCAACATCTTTAATTGACTTTTTAAAAAACAAATTTTATAGCACTATAGCAGCTGGCTATGAACTCATAAAGCTAAATTTACAAAAATTCATATGCATGTCAAAGCTTCTCAATATCAAGCCTTACCATAAAAGAAAAACGCAGTCATCATCTATTGTACATCCAGGACATAAGAGCACTGAAGAGGTCCATACTAGAAAAGTGAGATTCAGATCTGGTTTTGGTCACTTGAAACTTTACTTCTACAAAAGACAGCAAAAATTAAAATATTATTTCAAATACTGGTATTACTTTGAATTATTTGTATTTCCTTTATTCCCCACCCCCCACCTATCTAATTCTCTGCTGAAAATACAGGTGCAGGCTCGGCGCCTGTGGCTCAATCGGCTAAGGCACCAGCCACGTACACCTAAGGTGGCGGGTTCGAATCCCCAGCCCGGGCCCGCCAAACAACAATGATGGCTGCAACCTAAAAATGGCCTGTGGTCCCAGCTACTTGGGAGGCAGAGGCAGGAGACTCGCTTGAGCCCTGGAGTTGGAGGTTGCTGTGAGCTGTGATGCCATGGCACTGTACCCAGGGGGATAGCTTGAGGCTCCGTCTCAAAAAAAAGAAAGAAAATACAGGTGCAAATAAAGAATACAGACCAGGTACAATGGCTCATGCCTGCAATCCTTGCACCCGGAAAGCTGGAGGATACCCTGAGCACAAAAGTTTGAGAACAGTCTAAACAAGACCAAGACTCAGTTTCTATTAAAAATTAAAAAAAAATAGCTGGGTGTTGGGACCAGCACCTGCAGTCCCAGCTACTTGGGAGGCTGAGGCAGAAAGTGCTTAAGCCCAGGAATTTTAGGTTGCTGTGACTAGGCTGAAGCCACAGCACTTGATCCTAGGGTGACAGAATGAGACTGTCTCAAAAAAAACAAAAGAATATAAGCCTGTCCTGAGCTCCTTAATATAACTTTTAAATTAATATAATACATGAATAATAAAGTTAGAAAATATGGGTTAACAAAAACATCAAGATTACTCATACACTCATACACTCGAATGCTAGAGACAATAACTCCGTGCATTTGATGATTTCTCAATATTACAGGTGTGAGCCACCCCACCAAGCCCCATATCATAACTTTAAATGACTGCATAGCATGCATTTTATGGTCTCACAAAATTGACTAACCAACTCTGGGATTCCCTTAATCTTTACACATACAGACTAACAGTGATTAATTTAGAACTATCAAGCTAAGTAGCTGAGAGAATTATAGGAGTTACCACTGCATTTTCTACAGTGTTTAAATTTTTAGGTTGGGAATGGTGTCTCATGCCTATAATCCTAGTGCTTTGAGAATCAAGGCTGGAGAATCACCTAAGGCTAGGAGTTGGAGAACAACCTGGACAACATAGTGAGACCCTGTCTCTATAAAAAAAATTAGCCAGCTATGGTGGCATGTGCCTGTAGTCCCAGCTGTTAGGGAGGCTAAGGCAGGAGGATCACTTGAGGCTACAGTAAGCAGTTACTACACCACTGCATTTCAGCCTAGGTGACAGAGCATGAATTGCATGATAGGGTAAAAGACCCTGTCTTTGAAAAAAAAAAAAAAAAAAACTAAATTTTTAGATTAGGATTCCTGTTCATGAACCTAGTCCTATCTCATTACAGTGATTTTTTTGTAACATGGAGATTTCACAAAAGATCAAAGGAGAACAAAGTGTTGTTTATATCAAATTCAAAATTTAAACATTTAAGAATTACCTAGGATCATGAACTAAATCCCACTAAGAATTCCAACAAGCAGAATTCAATTCCAGGCTCGGCACCCATAGCTCAGTGGTTAGGGCCCCAGGCACATACACTGGGGCTGGCAGATTTGAACAAGATTTCAGCCTGCTAAATAGCATATGACAACTGCAACAAAAACAAGTAAAAAAAATAGCTGGGCATTGTGGAAGGCACCTGTAGTCCCAGCTATTTGGGAAGCTGAGGCAAGAGAATCACTTAAGCTCAAGAGTTTGAGGTTGCTGTGAGCTGTGACGCCATGGCACTCTACCCAAGGCAACAGCTTGAGACTCTGTCTCAAAAAAAAACCACCCTCAGAATTCAATTCCAGGTGTTTGCCCCCCTAGCTTTAGTCTGCTCAGAGCATGTGTTTAATCAGGCTAATCAGCTGAAACACGGACTTAACATGCTTTTCATCATGGCAAACTGTAAATAACCGGTAAAGGGCAAACCACCACTGGCTTATCACCCCTAAATAGGAAAACAGACTGGAACTGGGTTTTTTTCAACTACCAAGTTTCAGCTACTAATAACACTGAGCTCCAAATCTTGCTTAGTGATTAGAAATTCAAATGACAAAAAAATGAAGATTTTTCTTAAACTTACCTCTAGTATCAGATGAATGCAGCTTCCATCTAGGATTCAAGTTAAATTGTGGGATCTACCAACTACCTAAATGTCACTGGAAAATAAAAAAATAATAAATTCATAAAGGTTATCATTACATGACAACTCCACACTAGCATGTTCCACACCAAGTCACAAGGAAATTTAGAGTAACTGTTCATCCTTTGACTCTCCATTAAGCAATATAAATTATTGACCCATCTATTTGCAAAATGCCATTGAATGCCCAACCTCTATATCAGATTAGGGCAGAATCTCTATATAAGCTCGATTTTGTAGAAATTTAAAAGTTTGGGTAAAACTATACAGTAAGTCTAGCCAAGCTTTAAAAGGCTCTAAAAGTCAACAGCTTCGTAATAAGAGCACAGATATGCACAAGGAAGGAGTTAAGAACTCTTATATAAGATTCAGAGACTAGGCACAGTAGATCATGCCTATAATCCCAGCACTTCAGGAGGCTGAGATGGGAGGATTGCTTGAGGCCAGGAGTTCAAGAAGAGTCTTTACACACATACACACAAAAAAATATATATATGTATAAAACACCGTGGTAATTCTGTAATCCCAGCTACTCAGAAGGCTAGGGCAGGAGGATCACTTGCGTGTATGAGTTTGAAGTTGCAGTGAGCTATGAAGATGCCAATGTACTCTAGACTGAGCAACAAAGTATAGCCTTGTCTCAAAAAACTAAGGATTCAGGGGCTCAGTGCTTATAGCAGTGGTTATGGCACCAACCACGTACAAAGTTGGTTGGTTCGAACCCGGCCTGGGGCCAGCTAAACAATGACAACTGCAACAAAAAATAGCTGGTCGTGGGAGGTGCCTGTGCCTCAGTGGGCAGGGCACCGGCCCCATTTACCAAGGGTGGCAGGTTCAAACCCGGCCCCAGCCAAACTGCAACAAAAAAATAGCCAGGCATTGTGGCAGGCGCCTATAGTCCCAGCTACTCAGGAGGCTGAGGCAAAGGAATCGCCTAAGCCTAGGAGTTGGAGGTTGCTGTGAGCTGTATGATGCTACAGCACTCTATCGTGGGCGATAAAGTGAAACTCTATCTCCACAAAAAAAAACAAAAACAGCTGGGCGTTGTGGCAGGTGCCTATAGTCCCAGCTACTTGGGAGGCTGAGGGAAGAGAACCGCGTAAGCCCAACAGTTTGAGGTTGCTGTGAGTTGTGATGCCACAGCACTCTACTGAGGGCAACACAGTGAAACTCTTATCTCCAAAAAAAAAGGCTCAGTGCCTATAGCACAGTGGTTATGTCACCAGCCACATATACCCAGGTTGGTGAGTTCGAACTTGGCCTGGGCCAGCTAAACAATAATAACCAACTGCAACAACAACAACAAAAAAATAGCTAGGTGCTGTGGTGGGCACCTGTAGTCCCAGCTAGTTGAGAGGCTGAGGCAACAGAATTGCTGAAGCCCAAAGAGTCTGAGATTGCTGTGAGCTGTAACACCATGTTACTCAACCAAGGGTGATATAGGGAGACTCTGTCTCAAAAAAAAAAAAGAGAGAGAGAAAAGAAAAAGAAGAAACTAAAGTTTCAAATAAATTAGAAAGTAATCGAAAATAGTTTTTTCAGAGCATGTTTCAATTTATGCTTAGTAAACCTTTGTCACAATAATCAGAAGAAAACCTTCCCTTAATAGAAGAAAACTGAGGCTCAGTGTCCATAGCACAGTGGATATGGCACTGGCCACATACACCCAGGCTGGTGAGTTCAAACCCAGCCTAGGCCAACTAAACAACAATGACAAGTGCAACAACAACAAAAAACAGCCATGCATTGTGGCAGGCACCTGTAGTCCTAGCCTCTTGGGAGGCTGAGGCAAGAGACTCTCTTAAGCCCAACAATTTGAGGTTGCTGTGAGCTGTGAAGCCACTGTACTCTAGCAAGGGTGACACAGTGAGACTGTTTCAAAAAAAAAAAAAATACAAAAAAACTGAATTAGCATCATCTAGAACCCAAATCTGTGAGGATACACAGCTCATCACTGCAGGTAACTTTAACTTTCCCACCATTCCTTATTCCTTACCTAATTACTAGCTAGAAAATTTTTTGTGTTACAAAACTGTACTAGCTAGAAAAATTTTGTATTTAAAACTTATTAGCTGACTCAACACCCACAGTTCAGTAGTTAGGGCACCAGCCACATACACCGAGGCTGGCGGATTCAAACCTGCCAGGGCCCGCTAAACAACAACAACTACAACAAAAAAATAGCCAGGCGTTGTGTCAAGTGCCTGTAGTCCCAGCTACTTGGGAGGGTGAGGCAAGAGAATCACTGAAGCCCAAGAGTTTGAGGTTGCTGTAAGCTGTGACGTCACAGCACTCTGCCAAGGGTGACACAATAAGACTATGTCTCAAAAAACAAAAAAAAAAAAGAAAAGAGGCCTGGGACAGGCACAGTGGTTCATGCCTATAATCCTACCACTCTGGGAGCCCAAGGCAGGAGGATCACTGGAGGTCAGGAGTTCAAGACCAGGCTGAGCATGAGTAAGGCCCTGTCTCTACAAAAAAAACAGAATAATTAGCTAGGTGTCGTGGTATACTTCTATAGTCCCAGGTAGTATGGAGGCTGAGGCTGGAGGATCACTTGAGCCCAGGAGTTTGAGGTTACTGAGGTTACTGTGAATTTAATGATGCCACTGTACTCTAGCACTCTAGCCAGGGCAACACGGGGAGATTTTTCTCTCTCCTCCTCCCCCTAAAAAAAAAAAAAAGGAGAAAAAGAAAAGAAAGGAAGCATTTGCTGAGGAAAGCTTCCTGAAGAAAAAAAACCTGGGTCTTCAATGGACCTTAGAGTTGCATGCCCAATAAATAACCACTCAAAATTAAAAATTCAATTTCTCAGGTGTGCCTGTGGTTCAGCGGGTAAGGTGCCAGCCCCATATACCAAGGGTAGCGGGTTCAAACCTGGCCCCGGCCAAACTGCAACAACAAAAAAAATAGCCAGGCATTGTGGCCGGCGCCTGTAGTCCCAGCTACTCGGGAGGCTGAGGCAAGAGAATCGCCTAAGCCCAGGAGTTGGAGGTTGCTGTGAGCTGTGTGACACCACGGCACTCTACCCAGGGCGATAGAGTGAGACTCTGTCTGTATTAAAAAAAAAAAAAAAAAAAATTTCAATTTCTCAGTTACACTAGTCACATTTTAATTGTCCAGTGGCCACATGTGGCTAACGGTTACCATTGGACAGTACAAATATAAAACATTTCCATCACAGAAAGCTCTGTTGGACACTGGTGCCTTTAGGGTGGGTTTGACCACAGTAAGTGGAAAGAAAGGTAACAGTAGCGGGCACTGTGGCTTGTGCCTATAGTCCCAGTTACTCAGGAGGTGAGGTATTAGGATCATTTGGACCCTTGAGTTTGAGTCCAGTCATATATCCCATCTCTTTAAAACAAAAATAATTTTTTCTAAATCCTACATAAAATTGTAAGCAGAACTATAAAAGATGGTTTGCTTAGAACATAATGAGAATGTTATACTGGCTCAGTAGGTCAGAAAGTAATTAAGGTGTTTTAAATACCTCAGAGAGATATAATCAAAATTGTCATTTTAGGCAGGGCACAGTGGCTTACGCCTCTAATCCTAGCACTCTAGAAGGCCAAGGTGGGTAGATTGCTTGAGCTCATGACCAGCATGAGCAAAAAGTGAGACCCCCGTCTCTACTAAAAATAGAAAAACCGAGGCAAAAGGATCACTTGAGCCCAAGAGTGGGAGGTTACTATGAGCTATGACACCAAGGCACTCTACCTAGGGCAGTGGTTCTCAACCTTCCTAATGCCGCAATGTATTTTCATTGTTACAAAGAGGTCACAACCCACAGGTTGAGAACCACTGACCTAGGGTGACAGTTTGAGATTCCATCTCAAAAAAAAAAAAAAAAAAGTGTCATTTTACTCCTTTGTCCTATTCTTAAATAATGCTTTAACTATATAAAATGATATCAGATTGATAGCATGCATGATTAAAAATAAGGGAACACAGACAAGAGAAAAGATATATGAGAGGTTTCTACAATTTGAATAGTGTCTACCTCAGTACTCCTGATTCAGGCCAGGCACAATGGCTCAGACTTACAATCCGAGCACTCTCAGAGGCCAAGGCAGGTGGGTTGCTTAAAAACAGGAATTCAAGATCAGCCTAAGTAAGAGTGAGAACCCATCTCTACTAAAAATAGAAAAATTAGCTGGGCATGATGGCAGAACTTACAGTCTCAGCTACATAGGAGGCTGAGGCAAGAGGATCACTTGAGTCCAAGAGTTTGAGTTTGCTGTGAGTTATGGTGTCATAGCACTCTATCCAGGGCAACAGAGTAAGACTATGTTTCTTTAAAAAAAAAAAAAAAAAGCTCCTTCAAGAGGCAAGTTCTCTACTTACCTCACTTCACACAAACAAAACCCAGAGTGCAAGGTCTTTGTGTCCTCGACCCAAGAGCACAAAGCCTAGCACGAAAATCCTAATGTTAAATATGCCTTTTCCAATGTGTGATGCTCCCTGAAGGATTCCAGTCATGCTTCATGTCATTCTACCACTCAAAGGTCATTTCATATGTCTAAGCATTTTGTAAATACTATATAAACAACCAATGACCCATTCATTTTGTTGACTGTGGGCAGTAAGCTCTCCAAAGTCCTGGTGTTCACAGCCAAAAGGTACATTTTGTATGTGACAAGAGATGATTCATGAAGGCCTGATACGAAATACATATTGGTGATACATCCTAAATCAGCAGATGCTTCCATTTTATGATTATATTACAACTCAACTTGACCACTTCCATTCCAATTTACTCAGTGCCTACTGTGTATCTAACATCATGAGATACAATGATAATTCTAATAATCTCAAATCTTTTTAGATAGAAAAGGCACACATACACATAATGTAGAGAACTTAAGGCAGCTTAGTGAAAAGTTAAGTACCTTTATGGTCCCATCAGCCTTTAACCTTTTCTAGTCAATGTCCAAGTCCAAGCCCACTTGATATTCAGTGGGGTCTATAGATTTTATAAAGGCTTTC
This sequence comes from Galagoides demidoff, assembly GCA_963574575.1. Classification (NCBI taxonomy): domain Eukaryota; kingdom Metazoa; phylum Chordata; class Mammalia; order Primates; family Galagidae; genus Galagoides; species Galagoides demidoff. The sequence continues at coordinate 9,992 of CAUYQV010047872.1, forward strand.
CCAGAGCCCTTTCTGTGCTGGCACATAGGGTAGTAAAGACTCAGGTCTTCCCTGTTTGGTGGATTTCATCTTCAACCTGAAACAGAAGGAAAACAATACAAAACATTATACCTAGGATGTAAATGCTAAACTGATAACTTGGCATAGTTTTCCTTTAGAGATAGTTGTATAAGGCTCTGCTATCAGGGCAGACTCCAAGGATTAGCTAAGAGTACTGACAGTTTTAACTTCTTTGTACAGAAGAATCCATTCAGATTATACATGAAATAGAAGTGATGAGGTCAGAAATTCGGACTAACTATGCAGCTCATGCCAAGTGCATCCTGCCATCTCACCCAGTCCTAATCCTATGGCTAGTGGACCAAATAAAAATGAAATGAAAATACAGTGCCTTAGGGCTTTGGGTCAGACAATAGGAAAGAATAAATTGAAATCAGGATATAAGAGTCAGACCTCTTCTATAACTTGCTATTTAATCTATTGCATAATATTTGGCCTATCTGGGGCAGTGCCTGTGGCTCAACGAATAGGGCACCGGCCCCATATACCTGGCGTGGAGGGTTCAAACCCGACCCTGAAAAATATATATATATATATATTTGGCCTATCTTAGAATTTATAAAGCGCTTTCTAGATATTAATCTCATTGTGCAAGTACATCATCTCCACTTTATAAGTATGCAAGAAAAGTATAAAGATTAAATGGCAAGCAACTTAGCTTAGTAGTTAGGACAACAGACTTTTTTTTCCCCTCTGAATAATGTAATGTTTTGATGCATGTATACATTATAAAATGATTAAAGCAAGTTAATTAATACAATAATCACCTTATTTATTTTTGTCTGGGATAAGAACACTTAGGTTCTACTCTCTTAGCAATATTCAAGTATTACCAAAAACATTATTTTTAACTATAGCCACCATGCTGCAATTATTATTCTCCAGAAATTATTCCTCTTGTCTAAGACTTTATATATACACTTTAACCAACATGTTCTCATTCCCCCCACCTCACTCCCCACTCTTGGCAACCACTATTCAACTTTATTTCTATGAGTTCAACTTTTTTAGACTTTACATATTAAGCGAGATCATATAGCATTTATCTTTCTATGCATGGCTTACTTCACTTATCGAAATGTCCTTACGTTCCTCCATGTTGTCACAAGTGACAGAATTTCCTTCCTTTTTAACACTGAATAGTATTCCACTCTATCTATCTATACCGTATTTTCTTTATCCACACATCTGTTGTTGATGCACACTTAGGTTGATTCTATTGTGAATAGTGCTGCAATGAACACGGGAATATAGATATTTCATTGACATACTGATTTTACTTCTCTGAATATATACCCCAAAATGGGATTTCTACATCAAATACAACCTACCTCTTAGAACTTCCATGAAGATAATGAAGTAATAAATACCAAAAAAAGTACACATTTTAAGAAAGAACTGTATTAAAACTGCAATGCTCAATTTATACTAATGACAAAAGATGAATACAAGTCACATTTGAGCACCTCTTATAACTGCAAGTCAAACATGACTTGAGCATTACAATTTTAGTACAATATTTTCCTTTGTTAAAATGTGCATACTTTTTTTGGCACCCTCTGTATATCTTGCACTGTAGCTGGTATGAAGTTAAATGCTTAGTATGTTAAAAACATGTTGGCTCGGCACCTGTAGTTTAACCAGCTAAGGTGCCAGCCACATACACCATATGGGCGGGTTCAAATCCAGCCCAGGCCTGCCAAACAACAATGACAACTACAACCAAAAAATAGCCAGGCATTGTGGCAAGTGCCTGTAGTCCCAGCTACTTGGGAGGCTGAGGCAAGAGAATCACTTAAACCCAGGACTTGGAGGTTGCTGTAAGCTGTGAAGCCAGGACACTCTACCTAGGGCAACAGCTTGAGGCTCTGTCTCAAAAAAAAAGGTTTAATATTTCATTTCTATTGCTAATCCAAGCCCCACCAGCTAAGGAGTAGCAATACAGATATTCTACTCCCAAATTTAACCTTTTATAATCCAGAAGTCACTCATAGTATTTATAAGGGCTCTTACAACTCCAAGATACTACTGTCTTTTTTCTGAGACAGAGTCTCACTATGTCACCCTCAGTAGAGTGTGGTGGCATCACAGCTCACAGCAACCTCCAACTCTTGGGCTTAAGCGATTTTCTTGCCTCAGCCTCCCAAATAGCTGGGACTACAGGAGCCCGCCACAACCCTATCTTTTTGTTGCAGTTGATTAGCTGGCCCAGGCTGGGTTCGAACCCACCACCCTTGGTGTATGTGGCTGGCACAGTAAACACTGTGTTACCGGTGCTGAGCCAAGCCAAAATGGTCAAAGATATATTCACATAAAGGCCAGAAGCTTGGTTTTGCTTTTGGTAGAAAATCTTCATTGTTTAATCAATATATTTAGGGTGTTGACTGGTTTCTAGTCATCACTGTATGCTAAATAACAAGAAGCACTACAAAATAGCTACAGTCCTTTTAGAGAAAAATATACCAAAACCCAACTACATGCCAAGTGACTTACAAATAAGGGTATTCATTTGGAGGGAAATAGTAAGATCATAAACTACCAAAAATGTCTCCCAGTAAAAGCTAAGTAAATTATGGTTAGTACATATGATTAGAATACTATGTAACCATTATAAAGAACACTATTTACTCATATTAAACTGTTAAGTGAAAAGAAAGGAACATGATAGAGCACTATAGAAGAAGGGAAGGATAAAGACACATATTTGCTTACATGTGCATAAAATACCTTGCAAAAGATACCAAAAAAGCCTGTTAACACTGTTATTGGAGAGGGAAATCAGTTGGTTTAGAGACAGGTACCTACTCCAAAATAAAAGTAATTTAGCTTGAGAATTATAAGGATTATGGGAGGCCTACAAATGCCTATTACTAGTGCATTAAATTAGCAAGTTTATTATTTGTTTTTCTCACAGTTTCTGCCTATAAGGATAATCAACACATATTTAAACCAATGTATATTACAGAGAAAAATAGGAATCTAACGAAATTACTCTCAAGGTCATTACATAAAACTTCCTGTGAGAAAAAAGACAGAAAATGTGTATTGCAAAGAAGTGTTGTTTACTTCTAGAAAGTACTGCAACTATATTTATTAGACACAGACTAGTATCTAGACTTTATATATTTTATTTGATCTTTACAAGTCGAGCCTCAGAATGGCTCCCTGTGGCTCCCAAGGTCACCAGGCACAGTAAACCGTGGTGCTAGAATTTGAAACTTGGAATTGCACCAAGCTATGGTGCGATTATTTTTTCCTGTCAATTTTAAGGGTTTTAGGACACCCTCACCATAGTGGTAATATTAAAATTATGGGCTTCTTTTAGGGCTCACTAAAATCATGTCATCAGAGTTTGCTGACCAGTCTTATCAAGAAAGCTGGAATACTCGGAGCAGACAAGGGAAAGACGATAGCTACCTGGGGCCCTACAGACACTCACCCGATGATTAAAATCTACTGTGCTGAACTCTTCCTTCCAAGATGTATGGTCAAGCAGGAATATATAAATCTAAACAGCATCCGAATGATGTCTTTCCCTCCAAGCCATTTGAAGCCGGGATTTTCTAGGAACACATACACGCTGTACCTGAAGCAGAGTCTACTGTTCCTGGGTCACCAGGTCTCGGGGAAGTCAAACCCAGTACTGCACTAACCCACGTGGAAATGAGCCAGGCAGAGCATTTCACTGCGTTCCTGCCTAGCAACAACCTCCACACAGCCAAAATTAATCGCCTTGCCACTCACACACACTCCAAGGCTGGCTTGAAATAAAGGCCTGCCACGTGGTTACACGGCTCTACTGGAAGAGAAATTCAAAACAAATGGAAAGCAAAATTAAGCGTACACTCACCAGAGCACTAAAACGGAGAGAGAGAGAAAGTGAAGAGACAGGAAGTGCCCTTGGGAAGTGGCCTCAGAACCTGATTGGCTAATGAGTTCAAGGAGGATTCCCTCCTCCTTTACTTTAAAAAGTGCTGAAATGACGCAACCCGCTCCTTTGTCCAGTAGCCTCTTAGTGAGCCAGTGACGCTTCTTGGCGCTGCTTTTAGAGTGAACTTAAAACCGAGATTTCTTCTGAGTTAATGTACTTAGCACAAAAACAGGCTGATTTAAGAAGCTACTTATACGCGTTCTTGTTTAGATGGACCTACTGCATTCTATACCAATTTCTAACCTTAGAGGATAATTCCTTTCTTTTTCTTTCTTTCTTTCTTTTTTTTTTTTTTTGAGACACAGTCTCACGCTGTCGCCCTGGGTAGAGTGCCTGGGCGTAGCTCACAGCAACCTCCAACTCTTGGGCTCAAGCGATCCTCTCGCCTCAGTTTTTCTATTTTTAGTAGAGACGGGGGTCGCACTCTTCCTCAAGCTGGTCTCGAACTCGTGAGCTCAGGCAATCCACCTGCCTCAGCCTCCCAGAATGCTAGGATTACAGGCGTGAGCCACCGCGCCCCACGTAAAGAATAATTCCTATATGTGAGACCTCGATATAGTTAATTTTTTTAAACATAACCTCAAGATGTTATTGTTTTAATAATAAAACAAAAGATGATGCTAGAACTGAACCACTTGACCCTTTCTTTCTTTCTTTCTTTTTTTTTTGTTCTTTTTAGCCGGGCCTGGGTTTGAACCCACCATCTCCGGCATATGGGGCGGGCATCCTACTCCTTTGAGCCACAGGCGCCGCCCGACTTGGCCCTTTCTTTTCTTAGCTCCTCCTAGTTCAAAATGGTTGCATCTGTTAATAGCCAGCCTTCTGGGCCAGGCGCAGCGGTTCCTACCTGTAATCCTAGCACTCTAGGAGGCAGAGGCAGTTGGATTGCCTGAGCTCAGGCGTTCCAGACCAGCCTAAGCAAGAGCGAGACCCCCCCATCTCTAAAAATAGCTGGGCTTTGTGGCAGTGTGTACTTCCAGCTACTTGGGAGGCTGAGGCAAGAGAATCGCTTGAGCGAGAGTTTGGGGCTGGCAGCGCCTGTAGCTCAGTTGGCAAGGGCACTGGCCAGGGTACTGGCCACATGCACCTACGGTGGCGGGTTTGCATGTGGCCCGGGTCTGCTAAGCAACAATGACAACTGCAACAAAAAAAGCCTTCTGCTGGGCATTTATAGTCCCAGTTACTCTGGGAGGCTGAGGCAACAGAATCGCCTAAGCCCAACAACTGGAGGTTGCTGTGAGCTACGATGCCATTGCGCTCTACTGAGGGCGACAAAGTGAGACTGTCTCTAAAAAAAAAAAATTCCTCATTGGCTCGGGGCCTGTAGCTAAGTGGTTAGGGCGCCAGCCACATACACAGGGGTTGGCAGGTTCAAACCTGGCCCAGGGCACCTAAACGACAATGACAACTACAACCAAAAAATAGCCCGCGTTATGGCGGGTGCCTATAGTGCCAGCTGCTTGGGAGGCTGAGGCAAGAGAATCTCTTAAGGCCAAGAGTTTGAGGTTGCTGTGAGCTCAGATGCCACCGCACTCTACACAGGGCGACAACAGTGGGATTCTGTCTCAAAAATAAATGAATAAACAAATAATTTCCATCATAGGCCGTGCACCATGGCTGACACCTATAATCCTAGCATTCTGGGAAGATAAGGCAGAAGAATCACTTGAGCCTAGGAGTTTGAGGTTGCAATGAGCTGTGATGATGCCTCTGCACTCTAGCCACAGTGACTGACAGAGTAAGCCTCTTTCTCAAAAGATTAGAAAAAAAAAACAACGGAAAAGTAGGAGACCTCAACACCCTGAGGCAACAAAAGATAAGCTTCAGTGTCTAAAGGACACCACATCATCACATGGAATGACTGTTTCCTAAATGAAGCCTAGGTCTCTAAAGATTGGGTCTTCTTCCTGTTCACCACCTTCCACACAAATCCCACTACTACTTTTCCCGTTTTTTAATTGGCTAAGACCTCTCCAGTGTAAATTAGCATCTCTTGATCCTCCCAAAGTTGTGGAAACTTCACAGAAGGCTCTCCTCAACATCCTCTTTCCTAGCTATTCCTGAAGATATGCATGCAAATTCCTTCAAAAGGTGTTGCTAATTACTTTTGGACTGATAACTTCATTTATAAGAACATAAAACAATATTAAAAACAACCGGCCTGCAGCTCACCCCTAGCACATGAGGAGGCCGAGGTGGAAGGACTGCTTGAACCCAGGAGTTTCAGAATGCAGGGACCTACGATGGGCCACTGTGCTCTAGCCCTAGCGACAGAGGAAAATCTTGTCTCAAAAA
>CAUYQV010047876.1:0-22937 GCA_963574575.1 Galagoides demidoff
TACTTGGGAGGCTGAAGGAGGATTGCTTGAGACCAGAATTTTGAGGTTGCTGTGAGCTAGGCTGAAGCCATGGTACTCTGGGGGCTGGGGCAAAAGTGAGACTCTGGGGGAAAACAAACAAACTAAGCAAAGAGAAAACAGAAACAAAAAAATCTAAAAAAAGATTTCTGTTCCCTGGTTTCTGAGAGGTGATCTGATACAGGTTCTCTTAAGAAACTAGGCATGGTCTGCAGTCAGAATTAAATGCAGCATGGTATTTTACAGAAGGATTGATTACTGAGCACTATTTATTTTTGAATAAAGAAGAAATATGTTTACAATATATTAAGAGGCCAGTTGATCATGGGATTTTGTTAGGAACTTTTTAATTCCTGGCTTTGATTGAGTCACTTCCTGCATTTCAGTATTTCCCAACAAAGGAATTAGGTAGAGACTCCTTACACTCCTGGAATTAGGTAGAGACTCCTTACAGTCTTTACCTTGCTGACATTGGAGCTTTCCACTTAGTGCAAAATATACATATATGTTAATTTCTTTTACAGTTTCTGCTAATGTCTATTTTTGAAATTCTATTCCTTCCTTCTACCTTTCCACAGATCAGTAATAATTCAAGGCCCCAGGACCCTTTAAATTTTTCCCTGTATTTCTATTGAGATAAGATCTGCTCCTCAGGTATGTATCATACTCTGCCTATATGTAGTTCTTCATGTTCTTATCTGAGCCATCTGTTAGCAAGTAAGCTTCATAAGACCAGATCTCTTCTCATCGTGTGCCCCAATGCCTCTCTAACTCATGCCACTCACTCTTGTAAAGCATAATATTAATAAATGTTGTAATTGGCTCGGTAACTGGTTTTTCATAGTCTTGGTACATGATCTGTGTCTTGCTCACCCTTGAATCCTATGAAGTGCTTAGCAATTTGGGGCAGAAATAATTATTCTAGGAAAAAGTTTTGTATTGAAAACATGACAGTGAGAATTCCCCAAACTATTTTCAAACTTTAAACGATAAAATTTAACCTTAAGAATAATTATACCTTAGAATTAGATATGTTAGAGATCATATCTTACCAAATTTGATCAATAAAGTAGTCCATCATTTTCAAGGCCCTGTATTAAAAAGTTACTTTCCCTACATTTTATGTAAACTATTTAAAATAAACACAGAAAATGGCACCAAGATTGCACTAAGCTGATAATCAGAGACAACAGTGAATATTAAACATGGTATGCCCTTTGTACATACAGGAATTTACTCTCATATGTACCTAGAAAAATGCCTAAGGCAGCCCCAGGGCATCTGAATTTCAGAGACATTATCTTCTGTACCTGTGTCAAAGTTGACACTCTCATTTTGAAAGATATTTAGTAACACAAATACACAAAGCACAGAGCTTTGCATTATTCTTTTTCTTAACCCAGCTCACCAGACACTCTGTTTTTCATCCCTTTTATTCACAGACTCTATTCTGTGCAAGTGAAATTCATCTGGCCACTGGCTACTTTCTACAGGCTTCTCTGTTATAATTACATATAAGTGACTTTATAGCTTACAGAATGATTTTTATGTATTGTTATCTGATAATAATTAGATCCAAACAGTCCCAGTGGCTTTGAAGTGATCCTGGCGTCTGAGACCTACTCTGCAGTCCCAGGGGCTGTGACGGCAATGCCAGTGGTATTTCTGTTGGTGCTTTTGAACCAGCAAACTGCGCTCTTGGCTCATCTGACCCGACTAAAATGAGAAAAGGCATAAAATCTTCCAAGAAGGTGTGTCTTCACAAGATTTCAGACCCAATTCCGGCCACCAAGGGCGTTTAGATAAGGCTCAGATACACAGTTCATCCTCTGGATTCTTTCATCCAACTTCAACCTTGGAACCTTTTGTGATTCCTTCACCTCTATTCACTTCACAGGATTGGGCCCATCACTAATCATAATATAGGATTTTGCTTAGAAGTTTGATCAGCTTTAAAGTTTGCTCTGGCTCAGCGTAGACCATACCCCTAGCTCTATAGGATGACAGGATAAAGGGATACTTTGCCCTGCACACTCTAGGAATTAATTGAAACATCTATAAATAGCCATTCTAAGCGGAAAGAAAATACATGTGGTACTACCTTGAAATATATCATTTCAACATTGCCTTGAACTCTATATATGGGGGAAAAAAATCCCATCTTCTCACGACAAATCTTAGCTATAATTACTATCAGTAAGTGGACTGTATATTAACATTTATAAAGTTTTACTTTTTTTCACAAATTTTAAGGAACTTGAGAATGCAACAAAGGATAGAAAGTTGATTCTGTACAAACAATTAGAAAATATCTATAGTTTTAAAATTTTTAATTTAAAATAGAAATTCAGAAAAAGCTACTGACTGGGGACTCCAAATCATTAAATGTTATTCTTTTGCACATGTACATGGGTTGAAATGTAATGAGAATGTGTGTACGTTATAAGTTCACTGGGATTGGAAATCAAGCTGGGGCAGGCAGGAGGAGGTGATGGGTAAATTCACACCTGTTGGATACAGTGTACACTATCTGGGTGGAGGGCACACTTACATGTGTAACTTTGATTCAGTCTTTACAAAAACAAAGTATGTAAGCAAAACATGTGTATTCCAAAATATTCTGATATTAAAAAACAATTTTTTAAACAGTCTAAGAAGACCTCATCTCATATTCAGAGTTTAAGCTTATCTTAAAGAAGAAACTCTTCTCCTAAGGATAGAAAGAGCAATATGCAGCTATTACCACTGGTAAATAGCAAAGGACATGAATTATCACCTAAGCTCTCTTCACTGACCTGTGTTTAACTGGCTGGCCTGACTGATCACAGCTCCTTGATCTCTCTGTAAAACATGCTGATTGATGTCCACTGTGTGTTGGCCAGTCATGGCTAACAGGCTACTCCATAGCATACTTGCCCAACTCCTACACTGGAGTTGTGTGCCTAGCAAGAATACATTTTGCTTGTTCCTGAAACTTTTTAATGTAGTTTTGCCTTTATCATTATAATATAAACTGAATTAAATATTTTATGAGCTTATGAAAACGTCTTCATAAAGAAAAGTTGCTGCTTCTATAAAAAATAAGTTAACCGTTTTGGAAACACGTAATAAGAGAGCGTTAGTAAAAAAATAATTGTTGAGCATTAGTTGTATGTAAACTGGTAAAGATGAAAATAATCATGTGACTATAAAAGGAATCTGGTCTCATGTTGCATGATGACAAATAACGCTGACTTCATGTTTCACAAAAACAAAATAAATGAAAAAAAAGGCAAGACAGAACCAATCTAGAAACTATAGATATTTTCTGAAGTCCGGTGTATAAAGAATAGAAAATTCAGGATTCTGTTAGGTAGACCTTGGCTTCGCATTAAAAAAATAGTGGGTCCACAGTTAACACAAAATGTTTAAAGTATAAATTTTATCCATTTTTATAATTGCCTGCTTTATTTCATTCAAAATGACTAACCAATGACTAGTCCCAATTGCACTTTTCCCCCAGTAATAACTTCCTCAAGCACGTGATGGGCATCACGAGCACAGGCCTGTCGTGTCTATAGATTCAGGTGATATCTACAGAAGATTGCAGAAAGAACTAGCTCAGCTTGCTCCCTTGGGTACATATGTTAAGACTGAGACTCAAACTTTTTGTAAGAAGCTCCTTAACTTAGACGACACAAGACACTATTTTCTTTGTGCTGCATTGTCTTTAATCATATGCAGACAAGAGTATAGAATTCTCCTTACAAAATACGGAATATGGATGTAGCCCTTTTTAGAAACTAGAATTTTTTCTTTCGATTTGCAAAAGATCGAGTCTAAGTACTGTTGTTTATAAATGCACAGATTGGAATGAGGGGCCGGATTTCTGAGACTGCAAAATGTGCTCCCCAAATAGTTTTCCCTTTCCTTAGCTGCACATTTCCACGTTTTTTCTCATCCTTCCTCATGCTGGCAGTGGCCAGTGACTAAGTTTTCCCAACAGGTTAACAATTGCAGGGGCACCTGGCCCATGAAAACCTTCATGCCACCACCCTCCAGGCTCTTCTGAATGACAACAGACCAAAGCAAATGAAACCATGCCCCAAGACTGTGCAGCATGGATACCTATGCCCTACTATTTCTCAAGGAAGAAATAAACTTCTGTCTTGTCGAATCATGAAATTTTGGATCTATTTTTTAAAACAGCTCAAATGACTCTAATTCAAGCCCTTTCTGATTATCTAGACAAAATTGGGCTCTTCCCAACATAGATTGGTGTTCTTTATAAAACTGTGTCTTAATGAAGAGTATTTCTGAGTAGGAGTGCTGTGTGTTACAGAGCCACAAGAAGACTGCATGATGATTGCACACATAGCAGTTTTCTAGAGAGCCTCAAATGATTAATTAGGGAAGTCCTATTCTTAGGCACACACACTACTATGAGAAAAAGATGGAAACAAAATTTAGGTTCAGGGGAAATTAGTAGATCAATGAGCATAATATCTACTTGTCACATTCCTGGTAATGTTCGATGATTTGGTTGAAGTATCGATCCCAGATTTTTCCATTTTAAAGCTATGTTCTTCGTTTTCTATGGTTTATCTTACAAGGGTACAAGTGAATCTTTCTAAAGGCAGAGTAGGAATGTCTTAATAACTAAGAAAATGACATGAAGGCTATGTTAACCAGTTTGATGAAAATATTTCAAATTGTATATGAAAACACCACACTGTACCCCATGATTGCATTAATGTACATAGCTGTCATTTAATAAAAAAAGAAAATATTAATACAATAAAAAATATGTTCTTTCTTTTTAAATTAAAAATTAAAATGTATACTGTATGTATGGAGGGTTACATTAATACTGTGTGAAGATCTGATACCTTAACAGTCCTTTGTTTCATGGTTATAGTGATCATTAATGATTCTTTCCTGAATTAAGTATTATATTATGGAGGTGAAATATGACTTTCTATTTCTTTCATTTTCTCTATAAAGTATCAGTTGGCATTCATCTGTTAATAACAGTCTTCCTTTCTCCATTCTCAATGTAAAAAAAAAAATTAGAAACCATATTGACCCATGGATTCTTTACGAAGTCATATTTTTTTTCATTATTAGTTTTGATGCACACAAATTATCCTAATTTGACCAACTGGGTAACTTTCAGGTCAATTTCTGTATTGTATAAATGGGGCTAAACTATGGTCCAGATTCAACTTGCATGTTACAGCTCAGCCAAGGAATTAGACATTTTCCTGAATGGCAATGATTTCTTTGAGTGGGAAATGAGATTTAGAAACCACTTGGCATCACTGTGCTAATTGCTACTGAGTATAATTGATTTTAAGATGTATCTTAGATAAAACTAAGGGGGAAAATGATAACCATGTGAAATAATCATGAGTTAATACTAATTCTAAGTTTATTTTCCCTTCTTCTTCTCCTTTCATTTTTTCTATCATTCTGTCCCCCAAATGATAGCACTAATATGTATAATTGATATAATTTTTGGAATAACTATATAAATACCAACAATCAATTTACTAAATAAGCACTTTTTTTATCCTTAGATAATAATACAATTGAAAGTGTACAACAAAACACTGCTCAAAATTCACTTTGATAAATCTGCTATATACAGTATTTGATTAAGACATCACTACCATTTCATTTAGAATTTGACATAAATATTTGTGAGGTTAACTTATAGGGTGTTTTTACCCCACTCTGCCTTATTAGACTTTAGTATCAATGTTATAGTTTCATCATAAAAAGAGAATTAGAAAGATTTTTTTGTCATTTTCTATGTCCCGTAAATATTTTTGAAAGTTTGGGATGGTAGAGCATGGTTTTATAGGATACCATTGTCAAACCATCTGGACCTTTGTCTGGGGGAGTTTTCTGATAATATTTTCTATTTTTTGTATGGAAATTGGTCTCTTTAGGCAAAACATTTTCTCAAAGACATTGAAATGTAGTATAAATTTTATGAACTGTCTAATCTTTACTTATATAAAACGTCTCAAGACACATGCAGAAGCCACAAATAGTGCAAATTCCCTCAGGACAAGGACACATACACTGTGCCATACTTGTGAATCTGTTTAACTGTGAATATGAACCATATGATAACATAACCGTAAATTGTAATGGAATTGACAGAAAGAAATTTAACTTCAAGGTCTATCAGTAAAATACCAGGGCCATGCGGGCTGCATGATGGTAAAAACAAACTGGCACTCCGGCTTCTCATCCTGCTTTTGAAAGTGTGAACATTCAAATGTGATATTTCTAAACATCTTTGAAAGCCACACAAGAATGTTCCCATACACTGAGAGCAAAATTGCACAACTATTTGATGCGGCATTTTTCTAAAGGTTTTGTTAGGCTTGTGGTTCATCTCTGTCAGTTTTTTCCGACCTGAAAATAACTGCCTGATGGTTACTCTTAAGTAAATTCTCCATTTCCTGAATATGAAAGGGAGAAGGGAAAGAGATCCTAACTATTGTCAAAATATAGGGAAGGGGTGGGCAGATAAGCAGAAGAAACTCAATGCTGACTTCCTAAAGTTATCTGGAGAGTGAGCCCTGCACTCACTCTGAACAATACCAAAATATCCCATCAATTGGGTTGATTCAAATCATTGAGGAGTTTTTTGTCTGTTTGTTTGTTTTTTATTTGTTTTTCTGAAGTGAATTAGGTGGAATTAAATAGTTGCCTGTATAATGGTCTTTTTATATATACGTAATATATAATATATGTATATAGACATATATTTACAAAATAATATGCTATAATACTCTTAATGAAATTAGAGGCAATTTCCAGGAGGAGAATGATGCCTTTTCATAGGTTGATATAACATAAAAGCAAACTCTCTCTGGAATACATTTATATATGTTACACAAATATGTTATTACATATGCATCTATGTGGATACATATCTACACACAAAGCATACCTCATTTTACTGAGATTTGTTTTATGGTTCTTTGCAGATGTTTTAATTTTTACAAATTGAAGATTGTGTCAACCATGAATTGAACAAAACAGTTTGTGCCATTTTTCCAACAGTATGTCCTCATTTCATGTCTCTGTATTACATGTGGAACAGTCTCACAATATTTTAAACTATTTAATTATTGTGATTAGTATTTTAATTATTAGATCTCATCAAAAACTGTGCCTGCATATGATGACAAACTTCCCAAATGTTGTGTGGTTCTAAGTGCTCCACCAACAGACTGTTGCCCATCACCCTCCACTTCCCTCCATCTCACTCTCCTCTTTCCCAGGCTTCCCCACAACCTGAGACATAACATGAAATTAGGCCAATTAATAGCTCTGCATGTTTCTCATTGCAGGTCAAAAGCTAGAAATGATTCAGCTTAGTGAGGAAGACATGCCAAAAGTTCAGATAGGCTAAAAGCTTACACCAAATAGTTAGCCAAGTTTTGAATGCAAGGGAAAAGTCCTTAAACTACAGATGCTGGCATGGATGTGGAGAGAAGGGAACACTCCTTCACTGCTCCTGGGAATGCAAACTAATATGTTTCTTTTAGAAAGAAGTTTGGAGCACACTTAGGGAACTAAGAGTTAACCTGTTGTTCAATCCTGCAATTCGTCTACTATCCAGATGACCAAAAGTCATTTTACAACAAAGGTACTTACACCAGAATGTTTACACCAGAATGCAGCCCAATTCATAATTGCCAAGTCATGGAAGAAGCCCAAGTGCCCATTGAACCATGAATGGATTAACAAATTGTGGTATATGTACACCATGGGATATTATGTAGCCATAAAAAGATGGAGACTTTACCTCTTTTATCTTTACATAGATGGATTGGAATGTATTCTTCTTAATAAAGTATCTTGAGAGTGGAAGAAACAGTATCCAATGGACTCAGTATTATTATGAAACCAATATATAATCTTACAAATGATAAAACACAACTATAAAAGCAATCAGTGAAAAAAGAAAGAAAGAAAGAAACACAATTATAGCCCAGAATGAAGGTGGGGAGAAGAGGGTGGGGGAGGGGTGGGAAGAGACTGGGTGGAGGGAGGCTAATTAGTGGGACCTCACCTATTGTGCATAATACAAGGGTACATGTCAAATCCATTAAGAGTAGAGTATAAATATCTTTTTTAAAATTAAATAATAGCTGTGTACAGTAATGTAATCATAGGGTACAGTGTGTTATTTTCATATACAATTTTAAATATTTTCATCAAATTGTTTAACATAGCCTTTATGTCATTTTTGGATCAATAAACTGTGGTATATGTACATCCTGGAATACTGTACAGCCTAAAGAAAGATGAAGACTATCTCCTTCATGTTTACATGGATGGAGCTGGAAAATGTTCTTCTTAGCAAAGTATCACAAGACTATAAATATCTTAACACAACAATTAAGTAAGAGGTTAAGGCTATGTTAACGAGTTTGATCTAAGCATTCCGAATTGTATATAAAATCAGCACATTGTACCCCATAAATGCATTAATGTACACAGTTATGATTTAATTAAAAAAAAGAAATTAAAAGTTTTTCTTAAAGCATGCAGGAGCAAAGAAAGCAAAACCTGCTTATTGCTGATATGAAGAAAGTTTTAGTGGTCTGGATAGCAGATCACAGTAGTCACAGCATTCCCTTCAACCAAAGCTTAATTCAAAGCAAGGCCCTAACTATCTCCTAGTCTATGGAGTCTTAGAGAGGCGAAGAAACTGCCGAAGAAAAATCTGAAACAAATAGGGGTTGGTTCATTAGGTTGAAGGAAAGAAGCCACGTCCACTGAGTGAAAATGCAAGATGAAGTAACAAGTGCCGATGAAGAAACTGTAGGAACTTCCTCAGAAAATCCAGCTAAGATCACTGAGGCCACACTAATCAGCCAATTTTAAATGTAGATGAACAGCCTTATGCCAGAAGAAGATGCCATCTAGGAGTTTCACAGCTAGAAAAGAAGTCAGAGTCTGGCTTCAAAGCTTAGAAGAGGTTGACTCTCTTCTTAGGTGCTAAGGCAAGTGGTAACTTTAAGTTGATGCCAACACTTGTTTACTATTCTGCAAATCCTAGGGCCCTTAAGAATTATGCTATATCTACTCAGTTTGTGCTCTATAAATGGAACAAACCATGGCTGACAAAACTTCTGTTTACAGCATGGTTTACTAAATATGTAAGTTCTCTGTTGAGACCTACTGAGCAGAAAAATGGTTCCTTTTAAAATATTACTTCTCACTGGCAATGCACCTAGTCACCCAGAGCTCTGATGGAGACATGCAAGGAGATTCATGTGTTCATGCCTTCTACCCAACATCCACTCTGCAAAACACAGATCAAGGAATAAATTGGACTTTCAAATCTTATTATTATAATCACATTTTATGAGGTGGTAACTGTCACAGATAGCTATGATGCCTGTGTGCAAAATAAGTGGAAAACTTTATGGAAAGGTATTTGCCCTTCTAGGTGTCCATGATTAAGAACATCCATGATTCCAGGGAAGAGGTCAAAATATCAACATTAACGAAGTTTGGAAGAAGTTTATTCCAAAACGTATGGATGACTTTGAAGGGTTGAAGACTTCAGTGGAGGAAGCAAAGGCAGATGTGAAGGAAAAACCAAGAAAACTAGAAATAAAAGTAGAACCTGAAAACGTGATGGAATTACTGTAATTTCATGATAAAACTGGAATGGATGAGGAACTGCTTCTTAGAAATGAGCAAAGACAGTGGTTTCTTGAGATTGAATCTACTGCTAGAAAAGATACTATAAACACTGTTTATAGTATAAAGTATATTCTAAATTCTATGGTATAGAATTCTATGGAATTCTATAGAATTTAGAATATTAAATAAACTTTGTTGATAAATCTGCACAATGAGATATATTGAGAGGATCGACTCCAATTTTATAAGAAGTTCTACTATGGTGAAAATATTATTAAAAAGCATTTCATGCTACAGACAAATATTTTATAGAAGGAAGACAATCAATGTAGA
The DNA here is from genome assembly GCA_963574575.1 of Galagoides demidoff. NCBI lineage: Eukaryota > Metazoa > Chordata > Mammalia > Primates > Galagidae > Galagoides > Galagoides demidoff. Next base: position 10,015 of record CAUYQV010047876.1, read on the forward strand.
AAATTTGAGCTACCCCAACCACCACTGTCATCAGTCAGCAGCCTCTGACAGAGAGGCAAGAACTGCCATGAGGACAAAAATTGAGACTTTCTGAACATGATAATGATTTCAGATAATCATTAGCATTTTTTGCACTGAAGTATTTTTTAAATTAAGATATGTTCAGTTTTTTGGAGATTATGTTATTGCACACTTAACAGATTGTGTATTGTAAGAATAAACTTTTATATAAATTGAGAAACAAACAAACAAAAAAAACCAAATAGGATTTGCTTTATTCTGGTATTTGCTTTCTTGTGGTGATCTGGGACTGTAACTCCGGTACCTCTGAGGCATGCTTGTATTTATGTAGCTATGCAGGTATACGTATGCATATACATACATATTTTAAACTTCACATGTATAGAATGTCATGCATGTTTATATTATATTTATGTTCTATATATGTGTGCTACATATATTACTATACAGGCTTGTGTGTGTTCTGTATGTACAGACGGTGCCAAAAATGTATATATTTGTTAAGAAAGGAAAATAGAAAACTATTAAGTTTGTAATACTCAACTCAAGTTTGACTTCTGCAGTTACAAGTGGTGTTCAACATGACTGGTATTCATCTTTTGTTACTGGTATCCATTGACAATTCCAATTTTAATACAGTTTTCTTTTCTTAAAATGTGTATACACTTTTTGGAACCCTCTGTATATATTAATCACAATAGAGAAAGGAAGGATAAAGGATAAAAAATATTCATACTTGATCTCAAAGAGCTTTCAACCTCTCAAACATTTTCAAAGTTTACAAGTATATGAAGCAGAATATAAATATAAGCTAAAGGAACCACAAATGTTATAGCAATACTGAAGAGTGATTAATTTTATGGAATTATATATGGGATGTGTGTGTGTGTGTGTGTGTGCACAATGTCAGGAGGAAAAGTGTCTGTCCAACAGATACAGAGGTATGCAAATAAATCAGTTACCCCTACCCTACTAACTCAGTTATTCTTTCAGAATTAAGTGAACACTTCTATCAGAGAGTTGAATGTCTTTGGCTAAACATCTAACCAGTAGATGGTTTTCTCAATTTCTAACCATTAGAAATTTATCTTTTGATAGAAATTGAGATGTAGAACTTCTTTTTCTTTCAGCTAAAATAACTAGCCCTTGAAAAGGGAACACTTCTACACTGCTGGTGGGATTGCAAACATACTTTCCTTTTGGAAAGACGTCTAGAGAACACATAGAGAACTAAAAATAGACCTGCCATTTGATCCTACGATTCCTCTACTAGGTATATATCCAGAAGACCAAAAATTACATTATAACAAATATATTTGTACCAAAATGATGACTGCAGCCCAATTAATAATTGCTAAGTCATGGAAGAAGCCCAAATGCCCAGTGACACATAAATGGATTAATAAATTGTGGTATGTACACCATGGAATATTATGCAGCCTTAAAGAAAGATGGAGACTTTACCTCTTACATGTTTACATGGATGGAGCTGGAACATATTCTTCTTAGCAAAGTATCTCAAGAATGGAAGAAAAAGTATCCAATGTACTCAGCTCTACTATGAAACCAATTTATAGCTTTCTTCTGAAAGCTATAACCCAATTATAGCCCAAGAAAAAGGTGAAAGGGAAGAGAGAAGGGAGGGGTGGGGGGTGGGGGGATGATGAGTGGAGGGAGGGTAATTGATGGGAACACACCTACAGTGCATCTTATAAGGGTACATGTGAAATTAACTGGGTGTAGAATATAAATGTCTTAACACAATAACTAAGAAAATGCTGTGAAGGCCATTTTAACAAATTTGATAAAATGCTTGAAATTGCATATAAAACCAGCACATTGTACCCCACAATTGCATTGATGTACACAGCAATAATTAAAAAAAAAAATATATTGGCCTGTTGTGACAGCATCCAAGGGAAAGTCAACACAAGGAAACTATACATAGAACTGCTAACGTACACACAGACCTCTGTAAGTTGACCACCCGAGTTACTGTAACCAACTGCTCAACACACAGAGGTGGTCAATATAAGGAACTAGGCCTACGGTACTGATACACCATATAGTGAAGTCCAATCTATAAACATTAGGTCAATTTAAGGAGGTGGTCAGTGTAGGGAGATGGACAACTATGGAGGTTCTACTGTATCTTCAGACACTGTTAGGAGAACCAACCTATGGATTTCCTCACAGGAAGTACCCGCGCCACAATCCCAGCTTCAACGGCCCTAGAGAGGTCATCAGGACCATAGCCTTTGCCAGCCTCCTCCAAGGACAAAGTCCAGACTGCAAACTTTGAGATTGGGGTGGACCAGGGTAACAAGTGACCAGTAGTGCTAGGATTTCCCACTTTCCCCACAGTGAGCATCTGTGATGTGTCAATCCAAAAAAGTATGAAGTCTTTTAAGTGGTGTCTATAAATAATTTATAATATGGGCCACATTCATGATGTAAGTGCTGAGGCAGATTAAAAAGTTGTACAAACTCTATTTACAACCATCCCTGAGAAAAAAATGAGCTTGGAAGGGGAAAAAAAATCAAAAGAAAAATGACATCAACAATATGATTATAATTAGAGCATTTTCCTAATGTCCAAGAACTATTTTATAACATGGTTATGTTTTTAAATCATTTAAAATATTCTGATTATAACCAGTGTCCAATCATTGGTAAATATATACAATGAAATTTGTGATTTACAAGTCATAATATCAACATGTAGCTCACACCTCCCACCCGGTAGACAGATTATAGGAAACGACCAGTGAATCTCAAGATAAATTAAAAGGAGTTTTAAAAATTTGGAGCACTGAAAAATAAACTAGGAGGCTAAAAATGAGATAATTTTCAAAGGAATTTTCTTTGGTCCCACCCTTTGTATAAAGTGTAGGAGTCATTACTTAACTATTGACATCATCAGAATTTTATGTGTGACAAATTTCAAAGCTAATCATGGGTGACAGTCACTTGGAGCCCGGTTGCACTGCAACCAAAACAGTCAAATATAAATTATTTTGGATACAGTAAAAACCACAGATAGATTTTTATGAAAATTCAGTGTGTTCCTTGCTGGAAGGAAAATCCACAAGGCCAGAGAACCTTATCTCCGAAGCTGTTCTTCTTCGGAGCATTTAAGAGTGCACTGCCAGAGAAATTGAACTTGATCCTGCTTTTGATTTAGAATAAGTTCTTATCACAGAACTGTCCCTTCCAGGCATTCCAACCTCAGGCACATGGTGAGCTGTGGCTGATAGAAGCTCTAATCAGAGGGACAGCAACTGGTAACAAAGTATGGGATGCCGTCAGTTTCAAAATAAATCAATAAGGAAATTCCATCTCTATCTGGTTAAATCATTTATGACTTTGTCTTACAGGAAATACAAAGTGTGTCAAAAGAAAGACAAAGTCATAATCTGCTACTATAATTCCTATAATTTCTATTTTTATTTTTCGTAGTGCTTCAGCCAACTCTTTTGGAATGGTATTTGAAAAGACCTTTATTAATTCAAATTACTTAACCTTATCCCTACCCTGGGCATAAGGACAGAAGCTCATTGTGTTGGCAGTTAAGGGCTCACGGCACCCCCCTGTTCCAGAAATTGCCCTCAGCTGGCAGAAGCTGCCCTGTCATAGCCTCTTAGGCCCAGGTAATGACTGAAATATTCTGTAGCACAAAAGGTTAACCACCTTGCCGCTTAGGCAATGAGCACTGCAGAGTTTTGAACTCCCTTTGCCCCACACTCATATCTCATGTCTTTTTCTGAGACCAAGACCACACTTCATCAGAGTCCACATCCTTGCTGGGCTGTTTTTCCCTCCCTCTCTGCTTTTTCCTGTTTCACTCCCTCCCTTAAAGATTTTTCTTGAAGAGCACCTTCTCAGCAAATCACAGGCATCTGAACTCAGGCTCTGCTTTGGGGGATCCAACCCAAAACAGAACAACAGTAAACATAAAATAACTTAAAATCAAATTAAATTTTAAGAGTTAGGCTGCATAAATCTCCTGATATTCTATCAGTACTATGCTGAATTGTCTTTAGACTTCTGATGAGAACATCTCTCAGCATACCTTGTTTCCCCACTGCCTTTAAGAGATTCAATATTAATTCAACAAATGTTGACTTCCCAGGTATATATGAAAATGCTTCAGTCTTTTGCTAAGCATACCTTAATGTCTGCAATAGCATAATGACAGTAAGATTCAACTCCTAACATATACTTGGACTTCATTTTTGTATCTAACAACTGTGAAATTTTGACAAGATATCTTCTGCGCCTCCCAAATATTTCCATCCTTCACAAAATAGAAGTGAAGATTGCACCAGCTGTGCTACACTGCCCTGCCTCACCTTTCTGTGGCTCCTAAATCACTTAACCTGTATGAGAGACGTCATTTTGATTTCCATTAATTTCTACTAACATGTTTTCTTTTCCATTTCAATCAAGGGGAACAAAACTTTGAAAGCACCTGCAACTATGCCAGGGTCTAGGTGTACAGTAATGAACAAACAAAATCTTTTTTTATGATGCTTACATTCTAATTGTGGAACACACACAAAAATAAATAACCAGAAAGTAAGTTAAACTTTATTACATCCAGAGAACAGAATTCAGCACTAAAAAGAAATGAGCTAGCAAGCTGTGAAAAGACGCAGAAGAGACTTAAATGCATATCACTAAGTGAAAGAAGCCATCTGAGAAGCCTACATGAAGCATAATTCCAACAAGGCAACATTTTGCAAAAGACAAAGCTATGAGATAACAAAAAGATCAGTGTTTGCCATAATCCGGGAAAAGTAAGAAACACGTGGAACACAGAGGACTTGTAGGGCCCTGAATCTACTCTGTACGATGCAATGGTAGTTCCATGTCATACTTTTGTTCCCAATCCATCCAATGGGCAATGCCAAGAGTGAACCCTAAAGTAAACTATAGATTTGGATGATGATGATGTGTCTATGTAGAGTCATCAATTGTAATAGCCTGTCATTCTGGCAGGAGATGATGGGGAGGGTCTGCATGTCTGGGGGGAAGGGAGTATGTAGAGAATCTTTGAATCATTTGCTGTTTGGCTAGAACCCTAAAACTGCTCTACAAAATAAATTCTATTAAAAAACAGAAAATAAATAAAAATTATAAATTCTAAGAAAGAAAACAGTTCCAAAACTAATTTATTCAAGCTTACCCTATCAGGTACAATGTAGGGGTATGTGGCTCACCTCCTGAGTGAAGGGCTCAGCTGCAACTTGGACTTTACCTAATGAATGCAAACAACATAGCCTAATCGTATGTATCCTTATATTAATCTGCAATTTAAAAAAATACAAATAATTTATTCAATTTTGTGTCTAAACTTTAACATTTTAAATGAACTATCTTTTCCTCCATACATTATATTTTAGGCCAAGAAGTTTAGTCGTCTTTGAAATGTTTTAATAAAATATATATTGCCCAAATATTATAATACTGAGCAATTCTACCTCAAAGAATGAAGGCATATACTATGGATTTATTTGTAAGTATTGGTTTCTCTAATAGAATGAATTGAGTAACTTTGTCACTTAATGCTATTACTTGAAATAGCAAATGTTTGGCTTCACAAGTGCCAGATTTAGCTGATACTCGCCAATCAGCTTTCTGTGTGCCTTGCAGGCTCAGAAGCAGGACTGCTGGTGACCTGCGACTATGATAAGAAGCCCACGGGAAAGCTCAGTTCTGTTCTACTTTGAAAGATGTCCTTTTTAAACTCCTTCAAAACTCATCTCTTTGGTGACTGATCTTTAGAGAGGTGGAGCAAGATGCCACCCTAAAGGTATCTCCTTAGCAGCCAGTCACAGTGACACTGGAGAGAGAAGACTCCTGCCACCTCTGGTTGGGGTGTCTTGCCCAGAAATAGCACTCCAGGGGCACAGTTAAGCAGTAAGGGACTCCAGGAGCCAATGAGGTAGTCAGGAGAAGTGGAAGACCAGCACAGAAGGCAAGTGCCTGAGTGCAAGCCCTCAGTGGAGGGCTAAATATCAGGCAGGCCTATCCTGCAGGTTTTTTGTTTTGGTTTGTTTCTTCTTGGACTGGGGAGCTTGCTAGAGCTGACTTGAAAGAACTTAAGCAAGGAAGAGAGCTTTGACAGCATCTGGAGGCCAGGATTTAATCACCAGGCAGGGTGGAACTCCTACTGGCTTGGCTACTATCAAGGCACTGCCATTGAGGGCGGGCTGCCTAGGAGGAACACTCTGCAGGGTCCTAGTGCACAGCTGACTCTCAAGTGCCTGCTGAGCTTGGGCAGCTAGCCTTGGGATGAGTTGACCAGCTCCCATACCCCCAGGAAAGCCACTTTGTGCCCAGGGGCACTGTTTGGAAGGTCATGGTGTGCCCCCTTAGACATTTGGCAAGAGCTTCAAGATCCCAGTCCTGTGGGAACTGAATATTAGCAAAACAACTAAGCCCTGATTGAGGGCAACAAAATCAGGAAGATAGAACCAGGTCTCCTTGGAAACTAGATAGTGGCTCCTGGCCCCCATTTTATACAGGGAAAGCAGCATGGGTGTTTTGCATCTTACGCCACAGTGCCACCTGGTGTCCAAGTGATATACTGCAATATACTTTTCTCAATTTTTTTTCCTTGTTTGCTTTTTGTTTAGTTTTGTTGTACTTTTTTAATTTTTATTTTCTTCAATAGCAAAGACTCAAGTAAAACCATTTTTGCTATAATTTTTTTAGGCCCTTTTATTTTTTCTTTCTTTTCTATATCTCTCCTTTTTTCTGTCTCGGTAGAGATTTTTCTACTTTTCTCATTTTTGCCACATAAATTTCTCAAACAACAGCTAAGATATCCCTTTTTTATATCTTGTATAATTTTATTTTTAATTTTTTTCTTTTTCTGATCTGCTTTACTCTATGTCATTCTGTATTTATTCATGGGACAGAGCGTCATTCCAAGACCTAGGCTGGGATGTCGTGGCAGTAGCTTGGCTCAAGGAGGCACTGAGTCCCCAGTCTAAGGACATTTGCACTAGATTGCTTATTGCAGCTCAATTTACAATCACCACAGCGTGGAAACAACCTAAATGCCCTTCAACACAGGAATGGATTAACAAATTGTGGGACATATTTCATGAAATACCACTCAGCCAAAAAAAGATGGAGACTTCACATCTTTTGCTTTAACCCAGATGGAGTTGAAACACGTTCTGCTTCGTAAAGTATCACAAGAATGGAGAAGCAAGAATTCAACGTACTAAATACCAATATGAAGCCATTAGACTATCTAATACATGCCTACATAAGAGAAAAACTCAATTCAATTCAAGTTGGGGAGAGAGAGATAAAGGGAGGGAGGATTGATGTGTTTTCACTTAATGGGCACAATGTAAGGGTGTATGGCACACCTCTTGGGTTCAGGACAAAACCACAAGAGGATCTCTACATAACAAATGCAAACATGAAACCTAGTTGTCTGTACCCTCACGTTAATCTAAAATTAAAAATAGCAAATGCTTAAAGATTTCTTTATAAAATACAGAATTGAACTGCAAAAAAATTAATCAATTTTTCATAACTAGCTATTAAATAGCTAACAGGTACACACTATGATATAATTCCTCAATAGTGATAAGTTAAATGAACTGTTATTCTTTCCATATAGATGCTAGCTTTTCCCAAGTAGCATTGCCCATTTATTTGCATACTTATAGTGCTTTGTGAACATTGTAGCATCCATCACTGCCTTATTCCCATAATATACATTAAGATTATGCTTCCAATTAGACCACTGGAGGAATGGACACATTTACTGAGATGATACCCAAATCAGAACAAGGAATCATACACAGCTCTATCCGCAAAAGAGATTGTGAACACTACCAGATGGTGTAATGCTTGAGGAAGATATGTATCCCCAGCATCAAAGATACTAAATAAATGTCTATGGAATTAACAAATAAATAAAAACAACATACACTCATACTGGAAATTGATGTATTAGTATTATTCTCATACTAGAATTTTATGCTCCTTATTGCTCCCTATTGACTTCATATAATCTTAAAATATTATTTTCCCAATGATAAAGAAAATTACTTTAAGCCAGAAGACATATTAGAAATCATTTTGTGACTTTATTATATACATTCATGATTATTGAGCAAAGCTCCAGATTAATACATTATATTCATTATGGCTGTAAAAATAAATACTGTGTATAACATCTAAGGTCTAAATTGTAAAGTATTGTGCCTAATATGAACATTTCCAGGGACATTTTAGTAAAGATATTTTCTTCCTATCTTTTAATAAAGTCACAGACAAAAACCATATTAATCTAACACCATTCTTTTTCTTTGATGAACCTAAAATTTACACTGAACAATGATATCAGCTTTTTTCTAGCTAGCTTTCTTTCTTATTTGAGGATATCCTATACTTTGCTATTGAGCACTTTGCAAATTATTGTTCAAATTACTCCTTTCATCCCAACTAGTTTTACGCCGACCTTTAAAATTTTCCAGACATTTCAACTGTCCTTTCATGAACCTACATTAAGTTTGCAAAGTATTTCTTTTTTCTTGTAAGAGCTTTTACTTTAACTATTAGCCATACTACGAAAATGTGCGATATACTTTTCATATACTTAAAAATTAACTATTTTAACTATAATTAAAAGGTAAAAAATATTGTCATGAAATATATATATTTTGCAAAGCTGGAAAGCAGACAAATATAATAAAACAGATATTAATTATCACTATGAGAGATTGGATTTCAAAATCAAAAGATGAATTCAAAGCCCTATACTTATGTTTTTTAAGAAGTAAGTACAGGGCAGGTATGGTGGTTCATTCCTGTAATCCTAGAACTTCGGGAGGCAAAGGCAGGTGATCACTTCAGGCCAAGAGTTTGGAACCAACCTGAGCAACATAGTAGGACTGTGTCTCTACACAAAAAGAGAAAAATTAGCTGGGCCTAGTGGGACAGGCCTTTAGTCGCAGCTACTTGGGAGGCTGAACCAGGAAAATCATTTAAGCCCAGGAGTTTAAGGTAGCGGTGAGTTATGACAATCCCATTGCACTCTAGCTTATGCCACAGAGCAAGACTGTCTCAAGAGAAAAAACACACACACATACAATTAAGTACATAATGAAGAGATATGGAACATAGCTAAAATTTACTTGAAAAAAATAAGTTACTTAACTGAACAATGGGATGAATATTGAGATGGGGCAGCCCAAAAACTAAAACTAAATCCATTCTAGTTATGCTAATAAATGACATGAAATCAAAATTTTACTGTAAAGTTCCTCAGGACTTGTTCAGAAATATTTCCCATCAAAATGCAATTTTTTTTTAAACCACCAGCAATGTTTTACAACCTTAGTGCTTGATCAACTTGACTCACTGAACTGTGTACTGAAACTACTGGAACTACTTAAAAGTGAGAGAAAATGGTCCACCGAGGAAGTCCAAAGAGTGAAAAGTCTCAAGTAAGAAAGCAAGGATCAGTGAGGTGGACAGACCTGCACAAAAGGCACTAAAATACTGTTCACACACATGCCGATGACATGTGCTCCGTTATCCATATGCCAACAAATCAAAAGCATGTCAATAAACTAAAAGCAAATATCCATAATTCACAAATATCTGCATCTCCTCTTCTACTTCCTCTATTAGATTACAAGTGTATAAATTATTTTTTGCATAACAGCTCCTGATACACTAAATGTTAAGTGGTTAGCATACCAATAGATCTTAACCGTATATTTCAACACTACCCAACAAAGAATGAATTTTTGTCTTGGTGATTGTGAATTAAGCTGCAATTAACATTCTAGTCCTTACAGTAAAATAATTTTTTTACTCCGAGGTAGATACCTAGTAAGGGGATTCCAGGATCAAATGGAAAATTCACTATTATCTCTTAGATGATGCTCCATACTTCTGTCCATTAAGGCTGTATTAGTTTGCAAACCCACCACCACTGTGAAAATGTTCCCTTTTCTCTAGATCCATGCCAGCATCTGCAGCTTTGGTACTTTGTGATATGGATGTTCTCACTGGGGTTAGGTGCTATCTCCGGGTGGTTTTCATTTGCATTTCTCTCATAATTAGAGATGAGCATTTTTCATCTTTGTTGGCCATTCATCTGTCATCTTCAAAGAAGGTTCATGTCTCTTGCTCACTTATAAATGAGATTGTTCTTTCCTTGATTAGTTTAAGTTACCTGTAGATTCTAGTTTTCGGTCCTTTGTCAGATTCATAGCATGCAAATATCTTCTCCCATTCTGAAGGTTGTCTGCATGCTGCAGCTGTTGTACTCTTACCTGTGTAGAAGCTTTTTAGTTTGATCGTGTCCTATTCATTTATTTTTGGTGTTGCTGCAATTGTGAAGGTGGTCGTCTTCATAAAATGTTTTCCCAGGCCAATGTGAAAGTTTTCCAACTTTGGTGTTGCTGCAATTGTGAAGGTGGTCATCTTCATAAAATGTTTTCCCAGGCCAATGTGAAAGTTTTCCAACTTTCTTCTAGAAATTTTATCATTTTATGTCTTAAATTTAAATCTTTTATCGAGGGACAGTCAATCCAAGTGCCCATCAACTCATTAATGAATTAATAAACTATAATATATGTATATCGTGGAATACTATTCAGCCAGAAAAAAAGATGGAGATATCACACCATTTGTATCCCCATGGAGTTGAAGAACATTCTTCTTAGTAAAATATTAGAGAATAGAAAAGTAATGTACACAATACTAATATGAAACCAGTAGATGAACAACTACACACCTACACAAGAGAAAATACAAAGCAAGTGGGGGGAGAAGGGAGGAGGAAAAGGATAGAGGAGAAAAGGAAGGGGTATCAGTAAACTCCCCCCAGGAGGTGCAATCTAAGTGTATACAGCACATCCCCTGGGTGAAGGGCTCAAATACAACTTGAACTTTACCTGTAAATGCAAACAATATAACCTAATCATTTATACTTTCATATTAATCTGAAATTTAAAAATATGAATCCTTAGTCTTCTGTCATCCATTCAGTACTTTATGTTTTTCCTAAACACAATAAACTTCACACAATAATTAAACTTAATGCCTTTCCTTATATTCCTCCTACTTTTCCAAGCCATCTCAGCCCAAGATATTCTCTAATTTTTGTCAAGTTGTTTTTTTACCTAGTAACATTGTTTTCCTCACAAAAACAAGCGAGAGAATTCCTTCCTGTATTCTCACTCTCTCTGGTCTAGTAGCAGGACTAGTTCAATGACATGGTACAATGTCAAATTCTAGTGCACTAATGTCATAATAAAGCTAACTTCACTGAATATTAGAATGTAATGTAGTGGCTAAGTAGCTGAAAAAATTCAATCTCCTTCCTCAACCTGACTGCTACTCTTAGCATAACAGTCCATCAGATGGTGGAAAGTCTAGTTTGATCAGTGTAACAGACTTTGTCAAGGGCAGAAGGAACCATGTGACTTAATGGACTGCACACACAAAGCCTCCATTTCTTTTCCTGGAAATGCATCGCCATGAGTTTTCCATCTTTCCTTTTCCCAAACATGAAATGATTAAAAATCCAAAGAACTGTCATCACTGAACATTCACGTCATCCCCTATCACCATGAAAACACAGCTGGGCACATGTACAATTTTTGACACATATACAAATACAATCAAGACGAGAGAGATTGAGACTAAGATTCAGACATTTAATGTTACCTTTGGATCAATCCAGACAATAATAAAACTTATTTCATGTCTCACAGGATGATTTAAAGAAATTTCTGTATGACATCACGATCTCAGAAGGAGAAATCAGAAATAGGTGTAGGAAATTTACTGCTGGATATCACAAGGGTGTTATTGATTATATCGTCTACTAAAACATACAGATCTCTTTTATGAGGAGCCATGAGTAAAATTTCTCTATGATTTCAGTACCAGAGATAGTTTTTATTTTATAGACACAGTGACTCGTTCAACTGCTTGTGCTTCTTTGTTCTAGCTACTAAAAAGTCCAAGCCAAAGCTTTGATCCTCTTCTAACAAATGACTTCCTGCCATGCCTCTGTCCTGGATTTTTCATTTGTCTTTATATTGCCTTATGATTTCCTTTCCTGTACCTCATATGTCTTAACATCAACTCCAATTCACTAATTCTTTGTATTTTCTCCAAATTTATGAAAGCAAGTATATGTCTTAGTCTGTTTTGTATTACTATGAAGAAATACCTGAGGCTGGGTAATTTACAAGGTGAAAGGTTTGTCTGGGTCATGATTCTGATGGCTGGGAAGTTCAAGATTGGTCACGTGTGTCTGGATGTCTGGAGAGAACCTCAGGCTGTGCCTACCCAGGGCAGAAGGCAACAGGGAGTCAGCATATGCAAATGTCAATGCCAAGAGAGAGGGGGAAGGGGCCAGGCTCTTTTTAACAACCAACTGTCACAGGAATTCAAAGAACATGAACTCCCCTATGAGGGGACATGGTTCATGAGGGAACTACCCCACACCCACGACCCAAACACCTCCCGTTAGCCTCATCTCCAACCTTGGGGATAAGATTTCAAACCAGGGTTTTGAAGGGCAAAACATCCAAACCACAGCAAAATGTATAAATAAAGAGTATGTTGGAACTATTGTTTTGTTTTGTTTTTTTAAAGGTAACCTGTATAATCGTTAAAAGATACAAGCTTTTCCCAAGTCTTATTTCTGGTCCCCTTTCCCTGGTCTCCATTACCCAGTGGAATGTCTTATAGCTTTCTGTGCAAAGTTCATTTATCAATACAAAATAAAATACCTTCCAAGATAATTTTATAGACAGAGAGGAGCTAGTTCTACATAAGTAATACCACACTTGCTTGAACTTCCTGCTATCACACTAATCATATATCCCTGGTCTCTCCTTACT